>JASTWF010000779.1:0-97871 GCA_030390025.1 Squalus acanthias
CTCTCAACCTCCCTCCCCAACCTCTCCACTCCTCTCGCTCAACCTCCCTCCCCAACCTCTCCACTCCTCTCGCTCAACCTCCCTCCCCAACCTCTCCACTCCTCTCGCTCAACCTCCCTCCCCAACCTCTCCACTCCTCTCAACCTCCCTCCCCAACCTCTCCACTCCTCTCAACCTCCCTCCCCAACCTCTCCACTCCTCTCAACCTCCCTCCCCAACCTCTCCACTCCTCTCGCTCAACCTCCCTCCCCAACCTCTCCACTCCTCTGAACCTTCCTCCCCAACCCCTCCACTCCACCACCCTCCCCAACCCCTCCACTCCTCTCAACCTCCATCCCCAACCTCTCCACTCCTCTCGCTCAACCTCCCTCCCCAACCTCTCCACTCCTCTCAACCTCCCTCCCCAACCTCTCCACTCCTCTCAACCTCCCTCCCAACCTCTCCACTCCTCTCAACCTCCCTCCCCAACCTCTCCACTTCTCTCGCTCAACCTCCCTCCCCAACCTCTCCACTTCTCTCGCTCAACCTCCCTCCCCAACCTCTCCACTCCTCTCGCTCAACCTCCCTCCCCAACCTCTCCGCTCCTCTCAACCTCACTCCCCAACCTCTCAACCTCCCTCCCCAAACTCTCCATTCCTCTCGCTCAACCTCCCTACTCTTCTCGACCCTCCCTCAACCCCCACACTCCTCCCTTCCCAATCTCTACCTTCCCTCCCTCCTCTCCACCTCCCTCCCCAACCTCCACTCCTCTCACTCAACCTCCTTCTCCCAACCTCTCCACTCCTCTCTCTCTACCCTCCCTCAAACCCCACACTCTCGTTCCTTCCCCACGCCTCATTCAAGCTCCCTCCCCAACCTCTTCACTCGTCCAGATCAACCTCCCTCCCCAAGTCACACCCTCCCCCCGCCACCCCACCACTGTCACAGCCCCTCCCCAATGGCTCCTTACTTTTTTAATGTTGGCTCCGCCTTTGCCCACAATGTTCTTGTGGAATTGTTTGAAGATGGGGACAGAGAGACTGAAGTTACTCTCGATCTACAGGAAGTGGAGGGAGGACAGAGGCGTCAGTCAAGGTTGGACAGAACTTGTACCCAAGACTTCAGAAAGACAATCCTCAACATCAGCGCAGTTTCGCCTGATCAGATATACCCTCCTTCCACACGCTGCAATACACCTCATCTACCCTCGACACAGCTCAGCACTGTCTCGGTGGGTAGCACTCTGACCTCCGACACACAGGGTCATGGGTCCCAGCCCCCACTCGAGACTCGAGCCCCACAATCCAGGCTGACACTCCCGGCCGCAGAGCACTGAGGGTGCACTGCACTGTCGGAGGGGCAGTACTGAGGGAGTGCCGCACTGTCGGAGGAGCAGTACTGAGGGTGCGCTGCACTGTCGGAGGGGCAGTACTGAGGGAGTGCTGCACTGTCAGAGGGGCAGTACTGAGGGAGCGCTGCACTGTCGGAGGGGCAGTACTGAGTGAGCACCGCACTGTCGGAGGGGCAGTACTGAGGGAGCGCTGCATTGTCGGAGGGGCGATACTGAGGGAGCGCCGCACTGTCGGAGGGGCGATACTGAGGGAGCGCCGCACTGTCGGAGGGGCGGTACTGAGGGAGCGCTGCACTGTCGGAGGGGCGATACTGAGGGAGCGCCGCACTGTCGGAGGGGCGGTACTGAGGGAGCGCCGCACTGTCGGAGGGTCGGTACTGAGGGAGCGCCGCACTGTGGGAGGGGCAGTACTGAGGGAACGCCGCACTGTCGGAGGGGCGGTACTGAGGGAGTGCCGCACTGTCGGAGGGGCAGTACTGAGGGAGCGCCGCACTGTGGGAGGGGCAGTACTGAGGGAACGCCGCACTGTCGGAGGGGCGATACTGAGGGAGCGCCGCACTGTCGGAGGGGCGGTACTGAGGGAGCGCCGCACTGTCGGAGGGTCGGTACTGAGGGAGCGCCGCACTGTGGGAGGGGCAGTACTGAGGGAACGCCGCACTGTCGGAGGGGCGGTACTGAGGGAGTGCCGCACTATCGGAGGGGCAGTACTGAGGGAGTGCCGCACTGTCGGAGGGGCAGTACTGAGGGAGACATTAAACCAGAGGCCCCAACTGCCCTCGCAGGTGGGTGCAAAAGACCCCACAGAGACTATTTCGAAAAAGAGCAGGAGGAGTTCTCCCGGTGTCCAGACCAATATTTATCTCTCAATCAACATCAATAAAACAGAGTATCTGGTCGCTGATCACATTGCTGTTTTGTGGGAGCTTGCTCTGCACAAAATGGCCACCGAGTTTCCTACAGTACAACAGTGACTGCACTTCTAAAGTACTTCATTGTCTGTAAAGCGCTTTGGGACGTCCTAGGGCCTGAAAGGGCAAGGGAATACACAATGAATGGTGGGACCCTAGGAAGGACAGAGGATCAGAGGGACCTTGGTGAGCATGTACATAGATCCCTGAAGGCAGCAGGACAGGTAGATAAGGTGGTTAAGAAGGCACATGGGATACTTATATTCTGTGCCTCGGCTAATGAAGGCAAGAGCAGGGAGGTTATGATGGAGCTGTACAAAACACTAGTTAGGCCACAGCTGGAATACTGTGTGCAGTTCTGGTCGCCACACTATAGGAGGGATGTGATTGCATTGGAGAGGGTGCAGAGGAGATTCACCAGGATGTTACCTGGGCTGGAGCGCTTCAGCTATGAAGAGAGACTGGACAGGCTGGGGTTGTTTTCCTTCGAGCAGAGAAGGCTGAGGGGGGACCTGATTGAGGTGTACAAAATTATGAGGGGCATAGATAGGGTAGATAGAAAGGAACTTTACCCCTTAGTAGAGGGGGTCAATAACCAGGGGCCATAGTTTCAAGGTAAGGGGCAGGATGTTTGGAGGGGATTTGAGGAAAAGCGTTTTCACCCAGAGGGTTGTCGGAATCTGGAACTCACTGCCTGAAAGGGTGGTCGAGGCAGGAACCCTCAACATTCAAGAAGCATTTAGATGAGCACTTGAAACACCATAGCACACAAGGCTATGGACCAAGTGCTGGAAAATGGGATTAGAATGGACAGGGCTTGATGGCCGGCGCGGACACGATGGGCCTCTTCTCTGACTCTGACTCTCTGATTCAGTATCGCCCCATTTGGGGCGCAATTATCGGCCGGGCGCAAAGTTTAGCGCCTGGCGCTAATTCTCACCTCCGACTGCAAACTTGGCTTCTATCCCCCCGGAGGTGATTGGAGCGCTAAATCAGGCGCTACACACCTCTCTTAAGGCGCTAACGCCGAGGAGCGAGGCGCTACCTCAGAGCGCTGGCGAAGCTCATGTGATGTCAGTCAGCAATGGAACACACACACAATGGCGCCGGCCAGTTCTTAAAGGGGAGGGTCGATCTTGCTCTCCATCCACACCCTGCTCATTGCAGCCTTGAATCTCGGCCTGGAGAGACCTGTACATCAATTCTGCTGGAAAGAACAATGGAGAGGCCCAGGGAAAGAGCTCAGAGTGCAGCCCCCACAGTCTCTTCTAAATCGATGCAAGGAAGATCAAATCAGAGAGAACCTGCAAAGTGCTGCTCAGGACCCAAAACTCCTCAACACAGCATTGAATCTCTCCAGAAGTCTCTCTCGCTCTCTCTCAGAATGCGTGGAGCAAAAATTTCGCCGACAAAAAAAGGCAGGAAGCGGTCGCCTTTAAATAGCGCTCCCCCAGTCCCTTCCAGACGGCAAAACGCTCCCCTCAACCTGTCGTTGCGAGCGGCAGGCGGTAAGGCAGGGGGCGCCACTCAATATCCGGTCCGGGGCGCTACACGCTTGATTGACGTCACGATCTGCCGGCGCAGGAGATCGTGGCGTTAGTGTTGAGCGCCGCCGCAAAATGTCTGGTCAATTTTGCGAGCGGCGCAAACATCGCCGCGCCCGGGCGCTAGTTGCTATGCGCCCCATTAGCGCCCTCTTAAGGCGCTAATGGGAGGCGCAAACCAACCAAATTTTTCCCCCTATGACTCTGAAAGGTGCTATATAAATGCAAGTCTCTCTTTATTGGAGGGCAACACTCACCACCTCAGCAATCTGCTTCTGCAGGAACTTGGCGCATTTCTCCACCTCGATGCGGGGACCACGCAACTGCACGATGTCACTCTTCTGGGCGACGTCTGGGAACGCGATCAGCACCTGGAACGGGCCAGACCCAGTGAGGCAGCAACCCCCAGAAACTCGGCTCAGAGCAAAGGAAGTTGGGAAGTTGGCGCGACAGAGCCGAACACGCACACTTCAAAAAGTACTTCATTGGCTGTGAAGCGCTTCGGAAGGTTCGAAGGTCTTGAAAGGCAAGTCTTTCTTTTATTCATTACGTCAAGCTAGTCATTGATCCTTCATGTCAAGCCACTCATTCACTAACTCTTCAAGTAGCATTCCCAGGGCAGGGACAGCACGGGGTTAGATACAGAGTAAAGCTCCCTCTACAATGTCCCATCAAACACTCGCAGGGCAGGTACAGCATGGGTTAGATACAGAGTAAAGCTCCCTCTACACTGTCCCATCAAACACTCCCAGGGCAGGTACAGCACGGGGTGAGATACAGAGTAAAGCTCCCTCTACACTGTCCCATCAAACACTCCCAGGGCAGGTACAGCATGGGTTAGATACAGAGTAAAGCTCCCTCTACACTGTCCCATCAAACACACCCAGGGCAGGTACAGTACGGGTTAGATACAGAGTAAAGCTCCCTCTACACTGCCCCATCAAACACTCCCAGGGCAGGGACAGCACGGGTTAGATACAGAGTAAAGCTCCCTCTACACTGTCCCATCAAACACTCCCAGGGCAGGGACAGCACGGGTTAGATACAGAGTAAAGCTCCCTCTACACTGTCCCATCAAGCACTCCCAGGGCAGGGACAGCACGGGTTAGATACAGAGTAAAGCTCCCTCTACACTGTCCCATCAAACACTCCCAGGGCAGGTACAGCACGGGTTAGATACAGAGTAAAGCTCCCTCTACACTGTCCCCATCAAACACTCCCAGGGCAGGTACAACACGGGTTAGATACAGAGTATGACATGGGGGAGGAATCTGTCCAACACTTACCTCGGGGAATTTGTCTCGCACGTCCTTGATCCTCTCTCCCTTGCTGCCGATGATCATGCGGTGATATTTCTGCTCCACAATCAGGTCTTTCGAACGCTCATTCTCCTGTGGGTCAAGAGCACATTTAATAAAACAAAACAGCAGCTGTCAGAGCACAATCTTTCAAGTCCATCATTGATCAGGAGTTCTGCAGAACAGTGCCGCATTTCAGGGCAGAGAACGGTTGGGAGATTTGTCGATAGATATGATCCAGGTTTGCAAATACTGAGAGGGACAGATGGACAGGGAGATAATCCAGGTTTGTAGATACTGAGAGGGTCAGATTGAGGAGGAGATGATCCAGGTTTGTAGATACTGAGAGGGACAGATTGAGGTGGAGATGATCCAGGTTTGTAGATACTGAGAGGGTCAGATTGAGGGGAGATGATCCAGGTTTGTAGATACTGAGAGGGACAGATTGAGCTGGAGATGATCAAGGTTTGTAGATACTGAGAGGGTCAGATTGAGGGGAGATGATCCAGGTTTGTAGATACCGAGAGGGTCAGATTGAGGTGGAGATGATCCAGGTTTGTAGATACTGAGAGGGTCAGATTGAGGGGGATATGATCCAGGTTTGTAGATACTGAGAGGGACAGATGGAGGTGGAGATGATCCAGGTTTGTAGATACTGAGGGGGTCAGATTGAGGGAGATGATCCAGGTTTGTAGATACTGAGAGGGTCAGATTGAGGGGGGAGATGATCCAGGTTTGTAGATACTGAGAGGGTCAGATTGAGGTGGAGATGATCCAGGTTTGTAGATACTGAGAGGGTCAGATTGAGGTGGAGATGATCCAGGTTTGTAGATACTGAGAGGGACAGATGGACAGGGAGATGATCCAGGTTTGTAGATACGGAGAGGGTCAGATTGAGGTGGAGATGATCCAGGTTTGTAGATACTGAGAGGGTCAGATGGAGGGAGATGATCCAGGTTTGTGGATACTGAGGGGGTCAGATTGAGGTGGAGATGATCCAGGTTTGTAGATACTGAGAGGGGCAGATTGAGGTGGAGATGATCCAGGTTTGTAGATACTGAGAGGATCAGATTGAGGGGAGATGATCCAGGTTTGTAAATGCCGGGAATTTATTTGGGGTACTTACCAAGCGTGTCACAGTTTCCAGCAAGTCCTTCTCCGCCTGTTTGACGCCCTCAGGGCTCCCCTCAATCCGAACCAGGGGGCTCTTCTCCCCATCAGGCGGGAATTTCACGGTGACTTTGTACAGTTCCTTGATACGATTGACTGCAGAGAAATTGGGGTCAAAATAAAGAAAGCCTTAGTGGCAGGATTGACAAACGTGCATCATGCTCAACATCACCAAACCCCTTTTATTCACCTCAAAAAATATCAAATACCGCCGTCTTCTGTAACCCCTCATCAGAACTTCCATTTAAATAGCGGGTTAACCTCGTTAAAATGTCCCAATGCGCTTCACAAGAGCAAAAATCGAACATACCTTTGACTCCAAACCAGGTGACCAAAAGCTTGATCAAACATAGAAACATCGAAGATAGGAGCAGGAGTAGGCCATTCGGCCCCTCGAGCCTGCTCCGCCATTCAATGAGATCATGGCTGATCATCCAAATTCAGTACCCTGTCCCTGCTTTCTCCCCATATCCCTTGATCCCTTTAGCCTTAAGAAATATATCTAACTCCTTCTTGAATATATTTAATGAATTGGACTCAACTGCCTTGTGTGGTAGAGAATTCCACAGGTTCACCACTCTCTGGGTGAAGAAATTCCTCCTCATCTCAGTCCTAAATGGCCTTACCCCTTATCCTTAGACTGTGAGCCCTGGTTCTGGACTCCCCCACCATCGGGAACATCCTTCCTGCATCTAGTCTGTCTAGTCCTGTTAGAATTTTATAAGTTTCAATGAGATCCCCTCTCATTCTTCTAAACTCTAGCGAATACAAGCCCAATCGACCCAATCTCTCCTCATACGTCATTCCTGCCATCCCAGGTATCAGTCTGGTGAATCTTCGCTGCACTCCCTCCATGGCAAGAACATCCTTCCTCAGATAAGGAGACCAAAACTGCACACAATACTCAAGGTGTGGTCTCACCAAGGCCCTGTACAACTGCAGCAAGACATCCTTGCTCCTGTACTCGAATCCTCTCGCTATGAAGGCCAACATAGCATTTGCCTTCTTAACCACTTGCTGCACCTGCATGCTTACCTTTAAGCAGCGTCTTAAAGGAGAGAGAGAGGTAGAGAGACTGTGGGGGCGGAAGGCGTTTAGAACATAAGACGTCGGAGCAGGAGTAGGTCATTTGGCCCCTCGAGCCTGCTCCGCCATTCAATAAGAGCATGGCTGTATTGATCTTGGCCTCAACTCCACTTCCCTGCCCGCTCCCCATAACCCTTGACTCCCTTATCGTTCAAAAATCTGTCTCTCTCCACCTTAAATATATTCAATGACCCAGCCTCCACTTAGGGGGGGAATTCCAGAGCTTAGGGCCTTGGCAACAGAAGGCACGGCCACCAATGGTTGAGCGATTCTAAATCGGGAGATGCTCAAGAGGGCAGAATTGGAAGAACGCAGAGATCTCGGAGGGTTGTAGGGCAGGAGGAGGTTACAGAGATGGGGAGGGGGGAGGGAATCTAATGCGAAGGTCGAGAATTCTAGAGCTTAGGGCCTAGATGGCTGAAGGCACGGCCGCCAATGGTGGAGCGATGGAAATCGGGATATCAAAGAGAAGACCCAAATTCATTAACCTTCCCTACGACTACTCACTCGTGCTTTGAGGGCAGGGAAAAGCTCACCACAATTCGGGTGACCAGATGCAAGGTAGCAGCTCCAGACCAGCACCGTACCTACAGTGACCGTACAGCCTCCTGACGTCTGTGTTCCGACACTGTGTCCACTTATCCAGAGCAAGTCGAGAGGCGACACTTCAGTGGTGGCCACACTTTCGGAAGGACATCAAGGCCTTGGAGAGGGTGCAGAGGAGATTGACCAGAATGGTACCAGGGATGAGGGACTTCAGTTAAGTGGAGGGACTGGAGAAGCTGGGGTTGTTCTCCTTGGAGCAGAGAACGTTAAGGGCAGAAGCGTGGCAGATGCAGTATAACGTGGATAAATGCGAGGTTATCCACTTTGGTGTCAAAAACAGAAAAGGCAGACTATTATCTGAACGGCAATAGATTGGGAGAAGGGGAAGTGCAACGAGACCTGGGTGTCCTTGTGCACCAGTCGCTGAAGGTAAGCATGCAGGTGCAGCAGGCGGTTAAGAAGGCAAATGGTATGCTGGCCTTCATAGCGAGAGGATTAGAGTACAGGAGCAAGGATGTCTTGCTGCAGTTGTACAGGGCCTTGGTGAGACCACACCTTGAGTACTGTGTGCAGTTTTGGTCGCCTTATCTGAGGAAGCAGGTTCTTGCCATGGAAAGAGTTCAGCGAAGATTCACAAGGCTGATAGCTGGGATGGCAGGAATGACGTATGAAGAGAGATTGGGTCGATTGGGCTTATACTTGCTGGAGTTTAGAAGAATGAGAGGGGATCTCATTGAAACTTATAAAATTCTGACAGGGCAGGACAGGACAAACTAGATGCAGGAAGGATGTTCCCGATGGTCGGGGAGTCCAGAACCAGGGGTCACAGCCTAAGGATAAGGGGTAAGCCATTTAGGACAGAAATGAGGATGAATTTCTTCACCCAGAGAGTGGTGAACCTGTGGAATTCTCTACCACAGAAGGCAGTAGAGGCCAATTCATTAAATAGATTCAAGAAGGAGTTGGATATATTTCTTAAGGCTAAAGGGATCAAGGGATATGGGGAGAAGGCAGGGACAGTGTACTAAATTTGGATGATCAGCCATGATCGCATTGAATGGCGGAGCAGGCTAGAGGGGCCGAATGGACTACTCCTGCTTCTATGATTCTATGATTCTATGGGCGAAAAATTCAGTCGCGCCCCATTTGGGGCGCAAATATCGTCCGGGCGCAAAAATTAGCGCCTGGTGCTAATTATCGCCACCAACTGCAAACTTGACTTTTATTGCCCCTGGAGGTGATTGCAGCGCTAAATCAGGCGCTTCACACCTGTCTTAAGGCGCAAAGGCCGAGGAGCGTGGCGCTACCTCAGAGCGCTGGCGAAGCTCATGTAATGTCTGTCAGCAATGGAACACACACACAATGGCACGGGCCAGTTCTTAAAGGGGATGGTTAATCTTGCTTTCCATCCACATCCTGCTCATTGCAGCCTTGAATCTCGGCCTGGAGAGACCTGCACATCAAATGTGCTGGAAAGAACAATGGAGAGTGCCAGGCAAAGAGCTCAGAGTGCAGCCCCCACAGTCTCTGCTAAATTGATACAAGGAATGGCAAATCAAAATGAACCTGCAAAGTGCTGCTCAGTACCCAAAACTCCTTCACACAACATTGAATCTCTCCAGAAGTCTCTCCCTCTCAGAATGCGTAGTTCAAAAAAGGCACCAACAATAAAAGGCAGGAAGCGGACACCTTTAAATAGCGCTCCCCCTTTCCCTTCATGACTGCAGAACGCTCCCCTCAACCTGTCGTTGCTAGCGTCAGGCGGTAAGGCAGGGAGCGCCACTCAATATCCGCTCCGGGGCGATACCGGGGCGTTGCGCACTCGAGTGACATCATGATCTGCCGGCGCAGGAGATCACGGCGATAAAGTTTAGCGCCGCCGCAAAATGTCTAGTTAAGTTCGCGAGCGGCGCAAACATCGCCGCGCCCGGGCGCTAGCTGCTTTGCGCCCCATTAGCGCCCTCTTAAGGCGCTAACGGGAGGCACAACCAACTGAATTTTTCCCCCTATGATTCTATGATTGACCAGAATGGTACCAGGAATGAGGGACTTCAGTTACGTGGAGAGACTGGAGAAGCTGGGTTTGTTCTCCTTAGAGCAGAGAAGGTTAAGGGGGAGATTTAAGAGAGGTGTTCAAAATTACGAGGGGTTTTGATAGAGTAAATAAGGAGAAACTGCTTCCATTGGTCGGAGGGTGGGCAACCAGAGGACACAGATTTAAGATAATTGGCAAAAGAACCAGAGGGGAGACGAGGAGAAATTTATTTACGCAGCGAGTTGTGGTGATCTGGAACGCGCTGCCTGAAAGGGCGGTGGAAGCAGATTCAATTGTAACTTTCAAAAGGGGAATCGGATAAACACTTGAACCGGAAACATGTGCAGGGCGATGGGGGGGAAGAGAAGGACTAGTTGGAGAACCCTTTCAAAAGAACTGGTACAGGCACAATGGGCCGAATGGCCTCCTTCTGTGCCGTTAAGATTCTATGGGCTGGATTTTCCTTGACCCGTGGAGGCGGGTTTGGAGGCGTGTGGGGGGGGGGGGGTTAAAATTGCGAAAACTGGCGGGCGGGCACAAGTCCACCTCCATCCCCCGCCTCCACGCAATTTTCATTAAATCGTGTCTGCTGGTCCCGACTCCGTCCCGCCTCTAAGAGGCGGAATAGGCTGTTAAGGCCCTTAACAAGCACTAAATTGCCTCTATAATGCCATTTTGAAAGGCCTTTGTGATTTTAACCCTTGTTCTACGTGAAGCACGCCTGTTCTGACCCACGATTGTGAAACCTGGCGGGAGCACATTTGGATATGGATAGTTGACGCTGGCTGGCTATGGGGATGCATATATATATGGATAGCTATGTGGATGGATGGATGGATGGAGGAGACATATCTGGGAGTGGTGGTGTAAAAATATCTGGGAGCAGACCTAGGTCTGTCTGTCTCTCTCTCGGCTGCTGTTGCTGCTCATTTTGCATCCAGGTCCTCTCACAGCAAAGGCCAGGCAGTCTCTGAAGCCCTTCAATGCAGCAGCAATGATGACATCATCAGAGGCGACTTTCAGACTGAAAACACTAATTGGTTCATGGGTTCCCACATGCTGGAACTCAATTTCCCAATTAGGTGAAAATTGCATCAATCTCCCACATCCAATTGCAGTCGGGTGGATAACATGACCCCAACATCAAAATCCAGCCCTATGAGTCTAGCTGCAGAATTGGCAGAGATCGATTTGCCGCCTCCTCCCACCCCCCCTCGCAACTTTCCCTCCCAGATCCCCCGACTATCAACTCTCGGAAGCCAATTGGGAATATTTCTTACCGTTAGCCCCACTTTTCCCGATGAGGTGGCGGTGGAATCTGGGATCGATGCTGAGCTCCACGAAATCCATGCGTTTAATCTAGGAGGGGAGATGATGAGGATCAGGTCGGTTCGGGCCAGCAACCATATCCCGCCCCTCCCCCACTCCACCAAAAGACGGGAAGATCGGAATTCCACCTTCAAACCACTCCCCCAGCTCCGGCAAAGCTCCACCGTCTACCAATGAGAAGCAGGTTAGCAGTCTCACAAATCTTAAAGGGTAGTAGGAGTGAGGTTAGACTGGGTGGGTTATTAAAGGGTTTGGGGAGTGAGGAGAGTGGGGTTAGACTGGGTGGGATATTAAAGGGTATGGGGAGTGAGGGGTGAGTGGGATTAGACTGGGTGGGTTATTAAAGGGTATGGGGAGTGAGCAGGAGAATGGGGTTAGACTGGATGGGTTATTAAAGGGTATGGGGAGTGAGGGGGAGAGTGGGATTAGACTGGGTGGGATATTAAAGGGTATGGGGTGTGTGGGGGAGAGTGGGATTAGACTGGGTGGGTTATTAAAGGGTATGGGGAGAGAGGAGAGTGGGATTAGACTGGGTGGGATATTAAAGGGTATGAGGAGTGAGGGGAGAGTGGGATTAGACTGGGTGGGTTATTAAAGGGTATGGGGAGAGAGGAGAGTGGGATTAGACTGGGTGGGTTATTAAAGGGTATGAGGAGTGAGGGGAGAGTGGGATTAGACTGGGTGGGATATTAAAGGGTATGGGGAGAGAGGAGAGTGGGATTAGACTGGGTGGGATATTAAAGGGTATGAGGAGTGAGGGGGAGAGTGGGATTAGACTGGGTGAGATATTAAAGGGTATGGGGAGTGAGTGGGAGAGTGGGGTTAGACTGGGTGGGATATTAAAGGGTGTGGGGAGTGAGGAGAGTGGGATTAGACTGGGTGGGATATTAAAGGGTATGGAGAGTGGGTAGGAGAGTGGGATTAGACTGGATGGGATATTAAAGGGTATGGGGAGTGAGCAGGAGAGTGGGATTAGACTGGGTGGGATATTAAAGGGTATGGAGATTGGGATTAGACTGGGTGGGATATTAAAGGGTATGGGGAGTGAGCAGGAGAGTGGGATTAGACTGGGTGGGTTATTAAAGGGTACGGGGAGTGAGGGGTAGAGTGGGATTAGACTGGGCGGGATATTAAAGGGTATGGGGAGTGAGCAGGAGAGTGGGATTAGACTGGGTGGGATATTAAAGGGTATGAGGAGTGAGGGGGAGAGTGGATTAGACTGGGTGAGATATTAAAGGGTATGGGGAGTGAGTGGGAGAGTGGGGTTAGACTGGGTGGGATATTAAAGGGTGTGGGGAGTGAGGAGAGTGGGATTAGACTGGGTCGGATATTAAAGGGTATGGAGAGTGGGTAGGAGAGTGGGATTAGACTGGATGGGATATTAAAGGGTATGGGGAGTGAGCAGGAGAGTGGGATTAGACTGGGTGGGATATTAAAGGGTATGGAGATTGGGATTAGACTGGGTGGGATATTAAAGGGTATGGGGAGTGAGCAGGAGAGTGGGATTAGACTGGGTGGGATATTAAAGGGTACGGGGAGTGAGGGGTAGAGTGGGATTAGACTGGGCGGGATATTAAAGGGTATGGGGAGTGAGCAGGAGAGTGGGATTAGACTGGGTGGGATATTAAAGGGTATGGGGAGTGAGGGGGGAGAGTGGGGTTAGACTGGGTGGGATATTAAAGGGTATGGGGAGTGAGGGGGGAGAGTGGGATTAGACTGGGTGGGATATTAAAGGGTATGGGGAGTGAGCAGGAGAGTGGGGTTAGACTGGGTGGGATATTAAAGGGTATGGGGAGTGAGTGGGATTAGACTGGGCGGGATATTAAAGGGTATGGGGAGTGTGGGGGAGAGTGGGATTAGACTGGGCGGGATATTAAAGGGTATGGAGAGTGAGCAGGAGAGTGGGATTAGACTGGGTGAGATATTAAAGGGTATGGAGAGTGAGCAGGAGAGTGGGATTAGACTGGGTGAGATATTAAAGGGTATGGAGAGTGAGCAGGAGAGTGGGGTTAGTCTGGGTGAGATATTAAAGGGTATATGGAGTGAGTGGGAGACTGGAAATAGTCTGGGTGGGATATTAAAGGGTACGGGGAGTGAGCAGGAGAGTGGGATTAGACTGGGTGGGATATTAAAGGGTATGGGGAGTGAGGGGAGAGTGGGGTTAGTCTGGGTGAGATATTAAAGGGTATATGGAGTGAGTGGGAGACTGGAAATAGTCTGGGTGGGATATTAAAGGGTACGGGGAGTGAGCAGGAGAGTGGGATTAGACTGGGTGGGTTATTAAAGGGTACGGGGAGTGAGGGGTAGAGTGGGATTAGACTGGGCGGGATATTAAAGGGTATGGGGAGTGAGCAGGAGAGTGGGATTAGACTGGGTGGGATATTAAAGGGTATGAGGAGTGAGGGGGAGAGTGGGATTAGACTGGGTGAGATATTAAAGGGTATGGGGAGTGAGTGGGAGAGTGGGATTAGACTGGGTGAGATATTAAAGGGTATGGGGAGTGAGGGGGAGAGTGGGATTAGACTGGGTCGGATATTAAAGGGTATGGAGAGTGGGTAGGAGAGTGGGATTAGACTGGATGGGATATTAAAGGGTATGGGGAGTGAGCAGGAGAGTGGGATTAGACTGGGTGGGATATTAAAGGGTATGGAGATTGGGATTAGACTGGGTGGGATATTAAAGGGTATGGGGAGTGAGCAGGAGAGTGGGATTAGACTGGGTGGGTTATTAAAGGGTACGGGGAGTGAGGGGTAGAGTGGGATTAGACTGGGCGGGATATTAAAGGGTATGGGGAGTGAGCAGGAGAGTGGGATTAGACTGGGTGGGATATTAAAGGGTATGGGGAGTGAGGGGGGAGAGTGGGGTTAGACTGGGTGGGATATTAAAGGGTATGGGGAGTGAGTGGGATTAGACTGGGCGGGATATTAAAGGGTATGGGGAGTGTGGGGGAGAGTGGGATTAGACTGGGCGGGATATTAAAGGGTATGGAGAGTGAGCAGGAGAGTGGGATTAGACTGGGTGAGATATTAAAGGGTATGGAGAGTGAGCAGGAGAGTGGGATTAGACTGGGTGGGATATTAAAGGGTATGGGGAGTGAGGGGAGAGTGGGGTTAGTCTGGGTGAGATATTAAAGGGTATATGGAGTGAGTGGGAGACTGGAAATAGTCTGGGTGGGATATTAAAGGGTACGGGGAGTGAGCAGGAGAGTGGGATTAGACTGGGTGGGATATTAAAGGGTATGGAGAGTGAGGGGGAGAGTGGGATTAGACTGGGTGGGATATTAAAGGGTATGGGGAGTGAGGGGAGAGTGGGATTAGACTGGGTGGGATATTAAAGAGTACGGGGAGTGAGTGGGAGTTGGATTGCGTGATCTGAGGACTCACCAGGAATGGGACCTGGCATCTTGTGATTGGGCAGTGGAGATGTCTCCGAGCTGTCCAAAGAGACCCTTCACCATTGCTCCTTCATTGACATTGGCCCGACCCCCAGAATTCCACACACACCCTCTCGGCCCCCTCGCGCCATCTCCGACCCTCAACATACCAGATTGGCAGCCAGATCATCCAGCTGACTTTGTGCCAAGCAGACCTCTTCAGTGGGACCTTCCAGGACGATTCTGTCCTCCCCATCAGTGAACTCGATGTGAACCTAGAGTCGGACGAGAGAGATTGGTTGAGAATCAGAAATCCAGACAATTATTTCCAGAGATGCCATCACCCGAGCCCAGATACCACAGGCCCAAGCGTAAAATGGTTGACATTGATGTATTTGAAGGACTCTGGCCCTGCCCCGATCTCTTGCACATGAACACCCCCACCGCCTCTTCAGAAGTCTTGCTACAATTGTACAGGGCCTTGGTGAGACCACACCTGGAGTACTGTGCACAGTTCTGGTCTCCTTATCTAAGGAAGGATATACTTGCCTTGGAGGCGGTGCAACAAAGGTTCACTAGATTGATTCCTGGGATGAGAGGGCTGTCCTGTGGTGAGAGGTTGTGTAGAATGGGCCGATACTCTCTGGAGTTTAGAAGAATGAGAGGTGATCTCATTGAAACATACACGATTCTGAAGGGGATTGACAGGGTAGATGCTGAGAGGTTGTTTTCCCCTGGCTGGAGTGTCTAGAACTAGGGGGCATAGTCTCAGGATAAGGGATAGGCCATTGAAGACTGAGATGAAGAGGAATTTCTTCACTCAAAGGATTGTGAATCTTTGGAATTCTCTGCCCCAGAGGGCTGTGAATGCGGAGTCTTTGAGTATATTCAAGACCGAGATTGATAGATTTTTGGACTCTAGGGGAATCAAGGGATATGGGGATCGGGCGGGAAAGTGGAGTTGAGGTCGATGATCAGCCATGATCTTATTGAATGGCGGAGCAGGCTCGAGGGGCCGTGTGGCTGACTCCTGCTCCTATTTTTGATGTTCACCCGAACTCAGGTACCACAGGGCCAAGGGTCCCATCACTGGAACCCCGACATCACAGGGCCAAGGGTCCCATCACTAGAACGAAGATATCAGAAGACCAAGGGTCCCATCACTGGAACTGAGATACCGCAGGGCCAACGGTCCATCACTGGAACCCAGATACCGTAGGACCAAGGGTCCCATCACTAGAACCGAGATACCACAGGGCCAAGGGTCGCATCACTGGAACCGAGATACCGCAGGGCCAAGGGTCCCATATCCAGAACCCAGATACCGCAGGGCCAAGGGTCCCATATCCAGAACCGAGATACTGCAGGGCCAAGGGTCCCATATCCAGAACCGAGATACCGCAGGGCCAAGGGTCCCATCACCAGAACCGAGATACCGCAGGGCCAAGGGTCCCATATCCAGAACCCAGATACCGCAGGGCCAAGGGTCCCATATCCAGAACCGAGATACCGCAGGGCCAAGGGTCCCATATCCAGAACCCAGATACCGCAGGGCCAAGGGTCCCATCACTGGAACCCAGAAACCGCAGGGCCAAGGGTCCCATCACTGGAACCGAGATACCGCAGGACCAAGGGTCCCATCACCGGAACCCAGATACCACAGGACCAAGTGTCCCATCACTGGAACCCAGATACCACAAGACCAAGTGTCCCATCACCAGAACCCAGACATAAAATGGTTGTCATTGATGTCCTTGAAGGACTGTAGCCCCGCCCCGATCACTGACACACCCCCTCTCCCCACCGCCTCTTCGAGTGACCTACCTGGGGATAGTTCTGGGCCAGGCTGCTGATGTTCTGACCTTTTCGCCCAATGAGAAAGCGATGAAGCCAGGCCGGAGCTTGGACTTCCGCCACGGTCACACTGTTCGCCTGTGTTCGGAGTGCAGACATGAAAGGAGACGACAACAGTTAACAACTTGCGTTTAGACAGCGCCTTAAACACAGTAAAACGTCCCAAGGCGCTTCACAGGAGCGATTAGACAAAATCCAGCCACAGTTAATGGTACCGCATATGGGATCTTGGGCTTCATAAATAGAGGGATTGAGTACAAAAGTAGAGAAGTTAAGCTGAACCTTTATAAAGCGCTGGTTAGGCCACAACTGGAGTATTGCGTCCAGTTCTGGTCACCACACTTTCGGAAGGATGTGAAGGCCCTTGAGAGGGTGCAGAGGAGATTTACCAGAATGGTTCCGGGGATGGGGGGGGGAATCTTAGCTACAAGGACAGGTTGGAGAAGCTGGATTTGTTTTCCATTAGAGCAAAGGAGGTTGAGGGGGCGATTTGATAGAGGTGTACAAGATTATGACGGGTTTGGATAGGCTAGACAGGGAAAGGCTGTTCCCCACTAGTTGATGGTACAAGGACTGGGGGGGACACAGATTTAAGGTTTTGGGCAAGAGATACAGGGGGGGATGTGAGGAAAAACATTTTTTTACGCAGCGAGTGGTGAGGACCTGGAACTCGCTGCCGATGGAAGTGGTGGAAGCGGAGACACTCAATGATTTCGAGGGGAGACTGGATAGGCACTTGAGGGAAATAAACTTGCAGGGCTACGGGGATAGAGCGGGGGAATGGGACTGACTGGATTGCTCTACAGAGAGCCGGCACGGACTCGATGGGCCGAATGGCCTCCTTCTGTGTCGTTATGACTATGAGAAGGAGACATCAATTCAGGTGACAAAAGCTTGGTCAAAGAGGTAGGTTTTACGAGTATCTTATAAAGGAGAGGTGGAGAGGTTTAGGGAGAGAATTCCAGAGCTTAGGGCCCTAGTCAGCTGAAAGCACGGCCGCCAATGGTGGAGCGATTAAAATCAGGGCTGCTCAGGAGGCTAGAATTGGAGGAAGGTCAATAATCTCACATGTACAGTTAACACCACACCTTTAAGGTGCTAAACAGCATAAATCAGACAGAGCTTGACACCGAGAAACGTAAGGACATATTAGGACAGGTGACCAAGAACTTGGTCAAAGAGGTAGGTTCTAAGGAGCGTCATAAAAGAGGAGAGAGAGGCGGAGAGGTTTAGGGAGGGAATTCCAGAGCTTAGGGCCAAGGCAGCTGAAGGCACGGCCGCCAATGGTGGAGCAATGGAAATCAGGGGGATGTGCAAGAGGTCGGAACTGGAGGAGCGCCGAGATCTGGGAGGGTTGTAGGGGCTGGAGGAGGTTACAGTGATAGGGAGGGTTGTAGGGGCTGGAGGAGGTTACAGAGATAGGGGGGGTTGTAGGGGGCTGGAGGAGGTTACAGAGATAGGGAAGGTTGTAGGAGGTTACAGAGATAGGGAGGGTTCTAGAGGCTGGAGGAGGTTACAGAGATAGGGAGGGTTGTAGGGGCTGGAGGAGTTTACAGAGATAGGGAGGGTTGTAGGGGGCTGGAGGAGGTTCCAGAGACAGGGAGGGTTGTAGGGGCTGGAGGAGGTTACAGTGATAGGGAGGGTTGTCGGGGCTGGAGGAGGTTCCAGAGATAGGGAGGGTTGTAGGGGCTGGAGGAGGTTACAGAGATAGGGAGGGTTGTAGGAGCTGGAGGTGGTTAGGGAGCTAGGGAGGGTTGTAGGGGCTAGAGGAGGTTACAGAGATAGGGAGGGTTGTAGGAGCTGGAGGAGGTTACAGAGATAGGGAGGGTTGTAGGGGCTGGAGGAGGTTAGAGATATGGAGGATTGTAGGGGCTGGAGGAGGTTACAGAGATAGGGAGGGTTGTAGGGGCTGGAGGAGGTTACAGAGATAGGGAGGGTTGTATGGTCTGTTGGAGGTTACAGAGATAGGGAGGGTTGTAGGGGCTGGAGGAGGTTACAGAGATAGGGAGTGTTGTAGGGACTGGAGGAGGTTACAGAGATAGGGAGGGTTGTAGGGTCTGGAGGAGGTTAGAGAGATAGGGAGTGTTGTAGGGACTGGAGGAGGTTACAGAGATAGGGAGGGTTGTAGGGGCTGGAGGAGGTTACACAGATAGGGAGGGTTGTAGGGGCTGGAGGAGGTTAGAGAGATAGGGAGTGTTGTAGGGGCTGGAGAAGGTTAGAGATAGGGAGGGTTGTAGGGGCTGGAGGAGGTTACAGAGATAGGGAGGGTTGTAGGGACTGGAGGAAGTTACAGAGATAGGGAGGGTTGTAGGGACTGGAGGAAGTTACAGAGATAGGGAGGTTTGTAAGGGGAGGAGGTTCCAGAGCTAGGGAGGGGGCGAGAGGCCCTGGAGGAATCTGAACAGGAGGATGAGTGTTGTAAAAATCGAGGCCTTGCCAGACCAGGAGCCAATGTCGTTCTGCGAACACAGTGGGTGTACTTGACTTGGAGAGAGTTAGAACTTCAGATGAGCTGATGGTTACTGAGGGTGCAAGGTGGGGGGCCGGCCAGTGGAGCGTTGGGAATCAGACCCAGCCGCCTACCTTAGCGTAAACCTGGGTTAGGGCCGAGCCAAGTTTCTCCACCTCTCCCCGGAGAACGATGGTCTCTGAAGTGCTGTCGGCAGGCGGGACCTCGATGGAGACGCCTGTTTGCTCAAAGATGTCCTGCAGCGTGTTCCCTTTGGGCCCAATGACATACTTGTGCTGCGTCTTCTTGACCTCAATGGCAATGGTCCTGGTCGTCAGTTTCTGGAGAAGGGGGGGGGCGGGGGTGAGCGACAGAAAGAAAGATAATGAGAGAAATGGAGAGGCAGATGCAGACCACTCACCCCTGAGGACCGAGTGGTCAAATCCAGCCCCCAGACCGAGGGGTGGAGGGTGGGGCGAGAGAGAATGGGCAGGGCAGTGGGTCAGACACTGACCTTTCCCCCCTCTGTGACCTGGAGGTCAAAGTCAGCCAAGGTAAGCGGTCAATTAGAGACCAGGTAGGTTCTCTTCACAAGATGCATTGCCAAGTTGGCCGATTTCAGACTTGGAGGGACACCAGCAGCCCTAGTGAAGTGAATGATGAAGCAGAGGGACCAGGGCAGAGGGGGCGTCGCCCCGGCAGAGGGGCCAGGGCGCAGGGGCCATTTTTGCTCGTTGAGACGTTAAACCGAGGCCTTGTCTGCCCTCAGGTGGACGTGAAAGATCCCATAGGCCGCTATCGGAAAAGGAGCCGGGGGAAGTTCTCCCTGATGTTCTGGGCCAATAATTATCCCTCAACCAACATCACTTTTAAAATTAAATAAATACAGATGATCTGGTCATTAATCTCATTGTAGTTTGTGGGATCTTGCTGTGTGCAAATTGGCTGCCACGTTTCCCACATTACAACAATGACCACACTTCAAAAAGTTCTTCACTGGGTGTGAAGCGCTTTGGGACGTCCCAAGGTTGCGAAAGTGTCTCTCTGTCTCTCTGTCTCTCTGTCTCTCTGTCTCTCTGTCTCTCTGTCTCTCTGTCTCTCTGTCTCTCTGTCTCTCTGTCTCTCTGTCTCTCTGTCTCTCTGTCTCTCTGTCTCTCTGTCTCTCTGTCTCTCTGTCTCCCTGTCTCCCTGTCTCCCTGTCTCTCTGTCTCCCTGTCTCCCTGTCTCCCTGTCTCCCTGCTTTCCCTGCTTTCCCTGCTTTCCCTGCTTTCCCTCCCTCTCTTCCAATTCAGCCATTGACACAATCCAGTCTCACTTGGGCGAGGTGCTAGATGGGGGGGGATTGGTGACCGGCAGGAAGCTATGGATTGAGGGGCTGTTAGGGTAAAAATTATAGGGCTTAAAGCAGCAACGTAAAAATTAAAGAATGCGCTGTAAAAGGTAAATTCGTAAATACAGAATGGTTTCGCTGACACAGTGCGATGAGTAATGTCTGTGGTCAACATTGAGGCCCACTAAGACAATAATAGTACAACGGTTACACTTGAGAACCAATCACTGCATGACCAGCCAGTCCGGCCGGGACAGATGTGACGCAACACTATGTTTATAGTTTCGGAAGGGAAGTAAGAAGAACATTTAGCTTAAAGTGCAGATTATAATTAAGGAGCCTGTTGCTGGGGGAATGTGATTGGGTGGAGACATTTGTATGTAATGAATTGCGTAGCCGACCCTATAATGTATAAAAGAAGTTCCGATACCACCGTGACGACGAGAAGAGGATCACTAGACCGCGGGGTCTATGGCTCTTCTCCCAGAGCACTCTGTTAAATAAACTGTGATCTTCTGCTTTGAGACAGGCTCGAGTGAATTCATTTTTCACCAACAGGGGCAGGACTCAAACTCTGTTCCCCTCTACACCCTCAGCAAGCTTCGCCTTCGAGAGTCGCCTGCCCCGGATCCCCCTGGCCTGCCCCCGAGCCTCCAGCCCTTGAGGACTAAGCTCCAGAACACTACCGCGAGCAACCTGGGAGAAAGGTCATGGGGAGCTACATCAATTTATTTGAACAATTTGGTTATTAAGCAATAAACATGTCTCAGATAGAGAAATATGGCTGTTTGACCAACAGCCAAGAGTCACTCAAGCGGGTAATGAAGAGTCTCGTCTCCTTCTGATTGGCTGTGGGAGGACAGGCCCCTGTGGTATCTGGGTTCTGGAGATGGGACCCTCGGCCTTCTGGTTTCTTGGCTCCAAGAACATAAACATAAGACGTTGGAGCAGGAGTAGGCCATTTGGCCCCTCGAGCCTGCTCTGCCATTCAATAAGATCATGGCTGATCTGATCTTGGCCTCAACTCCACTTCCCTGCCCGCTCCCCATAACCCTCGACTCCCTTATCGTTCAAAAATCTGTCTATCTCCACCTTAAATATATTCAATAACCCAGCCTCCACAGCTCTCTGGGGAAGAGAATTCCAAAGATTCACGACCCTCTGAGAGAAGAAATTCCTCCTCATTTCCAATTTAAAAGGGCGCCCCCTTATTCTGAAATTATGCCCCCTAGTTCTAGATTCCCCAGGAGGGGAAACATCCTCTCTGCATCTACCCTGTCGAGCCCCCTCAGAACCTTATATGTTTCAATAAGATCCCCTCTCATTCTTCTAAATTCCAATAAGTATAGGCCCAACCTGCTCAACCTTTCCTCATAAGACAACACCCTCATCTCAGGAATTAACCTAGTGAATCATCTCTGAACTGCCTCCAATGCAAGTATATCCCTCCTTAAATAAGGAGACCAAAACTGTACGCAGTACTCCAGGTGTGGTCTCACCAATACCCTGTACAGTTGTAGCAGGACTTCCCTACTTTTATACTCCAACCCCCTTGCAATAAAGGCCAACATTCTATTTGCCTTCCTACATACTTGCTGTACCTGCATGCTAACTTTTTGTGTTTCATGTTCAAGGACCCCCAGATCCCTCTGTACCTCAGCATTTTGTAATCTCTCTCCATTTAAATAATAATTTGCTTTTATATTTTTCCTGCCAAAGTGGATAACCTCGCACTTTCCCACATTATACTCCATCTGCCAAATGTTTGCCCACTCACTTAGCCTGTCTATATCCCTTTGCAGATTCTTTGTGTCCTCTTCACAACTTGCTAACCCAACTATCTTTGTATCATCTGCTGATGGGCGACCAATGGCAGGAGGAGAAAGAGGCTTTGGAGGCAGGAGGTCACGCGATGACCATTACAGGAAGACGGCGAAACAGAGCTAGCAAGAGGTTATCCACTTTGGCGGCAAAAGCAGGAAGACAGATTCTTATCTGAACGGCAATAGATTGGGAGAAGGGGAAGTGCAACGAGACCTGGGTGTCCTTGTGCACCAGTCGCTGAAGGTAAGCATGCAGGTGCAGCAGGCGGTGAAGAAGGCAAATGGTATGTTGGCCTTCACAGCGAGAGGATTTGAGTACAGGAGCAAGGATGTCTTGCTGCAGTTGTACAGGGCCTTGGTGAGACCACACCTTGAGTATTGTGTGCAGTTTTGGTCGCCTTATCTGAGGAAGGATGTTCTTGCCATGGAGGGAGTGCAGCGAAGATTCACCAGACTGATACCTGGGATGGCAGGAATGACGTATGAGGAGAGATTGGGTCGATTGGGCTTGTATTCGCTAGAGTTTAGAAGAATGAGAGGGGATCTCATCGAAACATAAAATTCTGACAGGACATAAAAACATAATAGGAGCAGGAGTAGGCCAATCGGCCCCTCGAGCCTGCTCCACCATTCAATAAGATCATGGCTGATCTGATCCTAACCTCAAATCTAAAGAACACAAGTAGTAGGAGCAGGACCCGGTCACTCAGCCCCTGGGCCCGCTCCGCCACCCACAGGGCCTCGACCGATCCGAACTCAGCCTCATGTCCAATTTCCAGCCCGCTCACCGTAACCCCTAATTCCCTTTACCTCTAGGAAACTGTCTATTTCTGTTTTAAATTTATTTAATGATGTAGCTTCCACAGCTTCCTGGGGCAGCAAATTCCACAGACCTACTACCCTCTGGGTGAAGAAGTTTCTCCTCATCTCAGTTTTGAAAGAGCAGCACCTTATTCTAAGACTATGCCCCCTAGTTCTAGTTTCACCCATCCTTGGGAACATCCTCACCGCGTCCACCCGATCAAGCCCCTTCACAATCTTATATGTTTCAATAAGATCGCGCCTCATTCTTCTGAACTCCAATGAGTAGGGTCCCAATCTACTCAACCTCTCCTCATATGTCCACCCCCTCATCCCCGGGATTAACCGAGTGAACCTTCTTTGTACTGACTCGAGAGCAAGTATGTCTTTTCTTAAGTATGGACACCAAAACTGTACGCAGTATTCCAGGTGCGGTCTCACCAATACCTTATATAACTGAACTAGACAGACTAGATGCAGGAAGGATGTTCCCGATGGCAGAGGGAGTCCAGAACCAGGGGTCACAGTCTAAGGATAAGGGGTAAGCCATTTAGGACTGAGATGAGGAGGAATTTCTTCACCCAGAGAGTGGTGAACCTGTGGAATTCTCTACCACAGAAGGCACTAGAGGCCAATTCATTAAATATATTCAAGAAGGAGTTCGATATATTTCTTAAAGCTAAAGGGGATCAAGGGATATCGGGAGAAAGCAGGGACAGGGTACTGAATTTGGATGATCAGCCATGAACTCATCGAATGGCGGAGCAGGCTCGAGGGGCCGAATGGCCTACTCCTGCTCCTATCTTCTATGTTTCTATGCTTCTATACTACCTTCTCCTCGTAGATGGCTTGGATGCAGGCCACTGCTTCTGCAATGCTCTCCTTCTCTCCGGTGACCACGATCTCATCCTTGGCCACACTTGGGGGAGGGATGTTGACGCGGGTCCCCGTCTGCTGCATCAGCAGGGCCACCGCTTGCCCGTGAGGCCCGGTGATGAACGGGTGGAAGGTCTTCTCGATGGACACTCGCTCGACCGCACGCTTGTCCTGTGTGAAGAAATTTTTATTTGATTTTTTTTTATATAAAAAGGAAGCTGCCGTCAGGCAAGTAACCTGGCCACCTAAGGCAGCCATTTTGAAAGCGGCATCTCCCTGACAAGTAGGACCGCAAAATGTTCGCTCGTTCCCGTATCTGTGGTCATCATAGAAACACAGAATGATGCAGCACAGAGGGAGGCCGTTCAGCCTATCGTGTCGGTGCTGGCTTGTAGGATCCGTTCTTCCCCCCCGCCCCCCAGACGGTATAAGACCATAAGAAATAGGAGCAGGAATAGGCCACTTGGCCCCTCGAGCCTGCTCCGCCATTCAATAAGATCATGGCTGATCTTGGGCTCAAAGCCACTTCCCAGCCCGCTCCCCATAACCCTTCACTCCCTTATCTTGCAAAAATGGGTCTATCGCCAGCCTCCACAGCTCTCTGGGGCAGAGAATTCCACAGATTTACAACCCTCGGAAGAAATTCCTCCTCATCTCAGTTCTAAAAGGGCGACCCTTTATTCTGAGACTGTGCCCCCCGAGTTCTAGAATTCCCCATGAGGTGAAACATCCTCTCTGCATCTACCCTGTCGAGACCCCTCAGTATCTTATATGTTTCGATAAGATCACCTCTCATTCTTCTAAACTCCAATGAGTAGAGGCCCAACCTGCTCAACCTTTCCTCATAAGTCAAACCCTCTCATCTCAGGAATCAACCGATTGAATCATCTCTGAACTGCCTCCAATGCAAGTATATCCTTCCTTAAATAAGGAGACCAAAACTGTACGCAGTACTCCAGGTGTGGTCTCACCAACGCCCTGTACAGTTGTAGCAGGTCTTCCCTGCTTTTATACTCCAACCCCCTTTGAAATAAAGGCCAACATTCCATTTGCCTTTTTGATTACTTGCTGACTATGTTGGACTATGAAATATAAAAACCCAGAACTGCACGGCCCGCAGAAAGAGTTGGGTAATACTCGGGTTAATTCAGACATTGCAGCAGAATTGCGATACGAAGGTTTTCTGTCTCGGGAAGATGCAAGAATATTCGCATATTCATTTACCGTAAGGGTGTTACATTGTTAAACCTTGGGACCATGGCCCTCGAATAACAAGTATCGGTGCAGGCTCAGACAATGGGCCGGGCCCTGAACCATTTGAATACGAATGCCAACAGAAATCAACAACTGTGCATGTGCAGTCACCTTGGGAAGGTTGCATTGTCAGAAAGGACCTCAATGCAGGCAGTCGGACCCCCAAGTAATCAATGGACAATATGAGGGACAATTAGCCATCAAGAGTTCTCTGCTGCAGACATTGACACATTTTGATACGGCCATCGTGTGCACAGGAGGGGGTCGGGAAATGTGTTTATTTGTTTGCCCACACCCCCTTTTTTTTCCCCCTCCGAGAAGCTGGCAGCTGTCCTTCATTCTGCCAGTGCATCTCACACTTCTTTTAGCCTCAACCTGTCACATTAAAATCTCTCTCAATCTCTCTCAATCTCTCTCAATCTCTCTCAATCTCTCTCAATCTCTCTCAATCTCTCTCAATCTCTCTCAATCTCTCTCAATCTCTCTCAATCTCTCTCAATCTCTCTCAATCTCTCTCAATCTCTCTCAATCTCTCTCAATCTCTCTCAATCTCTCTCAATCTCTCTCAATCTCTCTCAATCTCTCTCAATCTCTCTCAATCTCTCTCAATCTCCCTCAATCTCCCTCAATCTCCCTCAATCTCCCTCAATCTCCCTCAATCTCCCTCAATCTCCCTCAATCTCCATCAATCTCCATCAATCTCCATCAATCTCCATCAATCTCCATCAATCTCCATCAATCTCCATCAATCTCCATCAATCTCCATCAATCTCCATCAATCTCCATCAATCTCCATCAATCTCCATCAATCTCCATCAATCTCCATCAATCTCCATCAATCTCCATCAATCTCCATCAATCTCCATCAATCTCCATCCTATCACTGGCCTTCCCTTTTGTTCTTTCATCCCCTCCCCCCTTTTCCCAGCCCCGACACTTCCTTAAAAACCTGTCCCATTTCCTGCTTTTTTCCAGTTCTGACAGAAGGTCATCGACCTGAAACGTTAACTCTCTGTTTCTCTCTTCACAGATGCTGCCTGACCTGCTGAGTATCTCCAGCATTTTCGGTTTTTATTTCAGATTTCCAGCATCTGCAGTATTTTCTTTTTGTTTGTGAGAGAGAGAGAGAGAGAGAGAGAGAGAGAATGTTTCCACTTGTGGGAGAATCCAAAATTAGGAGCCATAAATCCAATATAGAAACATAGAAGATAGGAGCAGGAGTAGGCCATTCAGCCCCTCGAGCCTGCTCCACCATTCAATGTGATCATGGCTGATCATCCAAATTCAGAACCCTGTCCCTGCTTTCTCCCCATATCCCTTTAGCCTTAAGAAATATATCCAACTCCTTCTTGAATCTATTTAATGAATTGGCCTCTACTGCCTTCGGTGGTAGAGAATTCCACAGGTTCACCACACTCTGGGTGAAGAAATTCCTCCTCATCTCAGTCCTAAATGGCTTACCCCTTATCCTTAGACTGTGACCCCTGGTTCTGGACTCCCCGACCATCGGGAACATCCTTCCTGCATCTAGTCTGTCTCGTCCTGTTAGAATTTTATAAGTTTCAATGAGATCCCCTCTCATTCTTCTAAACTCCAGCGAGTATAAGCCCAATCGACCCAATCTCTCCACATACGTCATTCCTGCCATCCCAGGTATCAGCCTAATAAATCCAATAGGGAAATTGCCTTCTGTTGCCTAGGCCCCAAGCTCTGGAATTCCCTCCCTAAACCTCTCCGCCTCGCTACCTCTCTTTCCTCCTTTAAGACGCTCCTTAAAACCTACCTCTTTGACCAAGCTTTTGGTCACCTGCCCTAATTTCTCCTTATCTGGCTCGGTGTCAAATTTTTTTTGTCTTATAATAACTCCTGTGAAGCGCCTTGGGACGTTTTACTACGTTAAAGGCGCTATATAAATGCAAGTTACGATGCGGAGATGCCGGTGTTGGACTGGGGTGGACAAAAGTGAGAAGTCGCACAACACCAGTTTATAGTCCGACAGCTTTCTTTGAAATCACAAGCTTTCGGAGCGCTGCTCCTTCGTCAGGTGAAGTGAAGAGGTGCATATAGGCACAGCCTATATAGTCAGAGAACACTGCCAGGTGACTACAGTTAATCTTTCCAACTGCCGTGATTATCTCTCTGCCGAGGTGTGATAAAGGGCAGTGACCTGCTGAGTATCTCCAGCATTTTCTGTTTTTACTACAGTTATACAGGGCCCTTGGTGAGACCACACCTGGAGTACTGTGTGCAGTTTTGCTCTACTTACCTAAGAATTCCGACGGGCCACAGCGAAAAACCGCATAGACCTCCTCAGAAGGCGAACACAGGACACAACCAACAGAGTACCCTATGTCGTCCAGTACTTCCCCGGAGCGGAGAAACTACGCCATGTTCTTCGCAGCCTTCAACATGTCATCGATGACGACGAACACCTCGCTAAGGCCATCCCCACGCCTCCACTACTCGCCTTCAAGCAGCCGCCTAACCTCAAAAGTACCATCGTCCGCATCAAATTACCCAGCTGTCAGGAGAACAGCGACCACGACACCACACAACCCTGCCACGGCAACCTCTGCAAGACATGCCAGATCATCAACACAGATACCGTCATCACACGTGAGGACACCACCCACCAGGTACATGGTACATACTCATGTGACTCAGCCAACGTTGTCTACCTCATACGTTGCAGGAAAGGATGCCCCAGAGCATGGAACATCAGCGAGACCATGCAGACACTGAGACAACGTATGAACGGACACCGCGCAACAATCGCCAGGCAGGATAGTTGCCTCCCAGTCAGGGAACACTTCAGCAGTCAAGGGCATTCAGCCTCGGATCTGCGGGTTAGCGTTCTCCAAGGCGGCCTTCAAGACACACGACAACGCAAAATCATCGAGCAGAAACTGATAGCCAAGTACCGCACCCATGAGGACGGCCTCAATCGGGATATCGGGTTCATGTCACGCTACAGAATGTGACTTGACATCGTTGTCTGTCTTTCCAGTTTTTAAAAAAACAAACCCAAAAAGGACGGAGAGAGAGGAAGGGATATGGAGAGGATATGCAGACAGCAGGATTTGACACGTTGGACCCCCTGGGACACATCTCATTGTCTTGGCTGTGCTCTTGGTGTGTCTTCGATGTAAGGAAAGATTGTATCTCTGTCGTATCTGTGTTTATATTCTGTGAACTTTTGTAGATTCACTCAGTGTAACTTTACCTGTAGAAGGGGCAGGATAGCTCCGAAAGCTTGTAATTTTAAATAAATCTGTTGGACTATAACCTGGTGTTGTGCGACTTCTCATTTTTACCTAAGAAAGGATATACTTGCCACAGAGGGAGTGCAGCGAAGGTTCACCAGTCTGATTCCTGGGATGGCAGGACTGTCGTATGAGGAGAGATTGGGTCGACTAGGCCTGTATTCACTAGAGCTTAGAAGAATGAGAGGGGATCTCATTGAAACGTACAAAATTCTGACAGGGCTAGACAGACTGGATGCAGGGAGGATGTTTCCCCTGGCTGGGGGGGTCTAGAACGAGGGGTCACAGTCTCAGGATACGGGGTAGGACATTTAGGACTGAGATGAGGAGAAATTTCTTCACTCAGAGGGTGGTGAACCTGTGGAACTCTCTACCACAGAAGGCTGTGGAGGCCAAGTCACTGAATATATTTAAGGAGATAGATAGATTTCTAGACACAAAAGGCATCAAGGGGTATGGGGAGAGAGCGGGAATATGGTATTGAGATAGAGTATTAGCCATGATCATATTGAATGGCGGAGCAGGCTCGAAGGGCCGAATGGCCTACTCCTGCTCCTATTTTTCTATGTTTCTATGTGGTTGAAGGAGGGTTGGTTTGGGGAGAACTGCTCAGTCAAGATGAGTTGGATTTCGCGTTGGGCAATGGGTCGGGGGTTGCGAGCGGCACACTACCTGCTCAGCCGAGAGGACGAGAATTTCGTGCCGGGCTTTCTCGATGCCTTCCTTGGTGCCGGAGATGTCGATCTGGGTGCCGGGGTCCTCGGGTCGAGGGATGGAGATCTGAGTAGCGGTCCGGAGCTCCAGGTCGTGCAGCCTCTCTCCGCTCCGGCCAATGACGAAGCGGTGATGGTCTTTGGGGATCGAGACCGAGACGGTGGACTGACAGGAGAGCAAGGAGGGAAGGTTAGTGTCGGGGCCTCGTCCACAGAGAGACAGCCAGACACAGACACAGACACAGACACAGACACAGACACAGACACAGACACAGACACAGACACAGACACAGACACAGACACAGACACAGACACAGACACAGACACAGACACAGACACAGACACAGACACAGACACAGACACAGACACAGACACAGACACAGACAGACAGGTGGACGGGGTTCAAAGGGTGGAGACAGTCCCCCTTGGGGGGGAGGGGGGGAGTATACCAGTGTGGGACTGGCAGGTCAGACGCCGACCTTTCACCCTGTTGACCTTGGGGGTGGGGGGGAATCAGACAATGGCGGGTAGGGTGAAAGGCTCCTCTGATGGGGGAAGGACGTGGAGGGTTAGATGCCATTGTCGCGTCGCTCTGATCAGTTCCACGTCACCCACCTGAGTCTGGAGGCGAGCTACAATGGCCTTCCTTGCCCTCATCACAGACTCCAGTTTGCCCGTTACCAGGATGGAAAGACCGAGGTCCTTTGCCAAGGAGATCTCCATGTGGGCACCGGTCTTCTGCATGATGTCCAGGCAGATCTTTGATTGCTCCTCTCCAAACTGGCTCAGGTCCTTGAACTTCCTCTCCGCCAATGGGACATGGAATACCTGCATGGGCGCGAGAACGCACCTTAGCATTCCCCAGCTGAAACCCTAAACCTAGCCCTTAGTCTCTATTGTTCCAACGCTCTCCTGGCTGGCCTCCCAACCTTGCAAGCTCCAGAACCATCAACTCATCCAAATATCCTGCTGTCCCGTATCCTAGCTCGTACTGCGACCCGTTCACCCATCATTCCCCGCGCTCGCTGATCTACATGGGCAGCCGGTCCATTTTAAAATTCTCCATCTTCCTGCTCGAATCGCTCCATGGCCTCTCGTCCCCTCCCAATCTCTGTAACCTCCTCCAGCGCCTACAACCCTCCGAGATCTCTGCGTTCCTCCAATTCTGGCCTCTTGCGCATCCCCTGATTTTTTAAATCGCTCCACTATTGGCGGCCGTGCCTTCAGCTGCCTAGGAACATAGCTGTACACTGACTGGTGTGTCTCAGTCCCCTCTCCCTCAGGGAGATATCAGTACACTGACTGGTGTCTCTCAGTCCCTCCCTCCCTCAGGGAGATATCTGTACACTGACTGGTGTCTCAGTCCCTCTCCCTCGGAGATATCTGTACACTGACTGGTGTCTCTCAGTCCCTCTCCCTCGGAGATATCTGTACACTGACTGGTGTCTCTCAGTCCCTCTCCCTCGGAGATATCTGTACACTGACTGGTGACTCAGTCCCCTCTCAAGGAGATATCTGTACACTGACTGGTGTGTTCTCGTGTTCTCTCTCTCTCTCTCTCTCGGAGGTAACTGTACACTGACTGGTGTCTCAGTCTCTCTCTCTCTCTCTCTCAGATATCTGTACATTCTCAATCCCTCTCTTGGGGAGATATCTGTACACTGACTGGTGTCTCTCATCCCGTCTCTCTCAGGGAGATATCTGTACACTGACTGGTGTCTCAGTCCCCTCTCTCTCAGGGAGGTATCTGTACACTGACTGGTGTCTCATCCCGTCTCAGGGAGATATCTGTACACTGACTGGTGTCTCATCCCGTCTCTCTCAGGGAGATTTCTGTACACTGACTGGTGTCTCTCACTCCCTCTCTCTCAGGGAGATATCTGTACACCGATTGGTGTCTCAGTTCCTCTCTCCCAGGGAGATATCTGTACACCAATTGGTGTCTCTCACTCCCTCTCTCTCAGGGAGATATCTGTACACCGATTGGTGTCTCAGTTCCTCTCTCTCAGGGAGATATCTGTACACTGACTGGTGTCTCTCAGTTCCTCTCTCTCAGGGAGATATCTGTACACTGACTGGTGTCTCAGTCGCGTCTCTGTCTCACGGGGAGCTATCTCCGCTTCCCCCCTATCCCACCATCACATTACCTGTGTCATGACTGACATCTTGAGGGGCCTGATCTTGTTCCAGTGGCCCAGGGGTTCAGGAGCAGGGTCAAAGGGCGGGCCACACTGCAGAGGGGGAAAAGCCTCGAGGTAGGTCGGGACGTAGGAATCATCGCAGGGATCTCCTGTTGGGAAGAGGGAAGGCCGAGGTGGGAACTGAAGACTGCAAGGAGAGGGTCCATCGGAACCTGTACAACTCTGCAACACCGTTCATCCCTCATCCCTTACCGAGAAACTCAGGTTGATTTTGGTTCTCATCCAGCTTTATGGGAAGTTCTTCCGTTACTGAGGCTAAATCCATCATCTGCGTCTGACAGCGACGTCATACAGCGAAACCTGGGTGAGATCAGGAATGAAGGAAACAAACACTCTCAGGGCAGGTACAGCACGGGTTAAATACAGAGTAAAGCTCCCTCTACACTGTCCCATCAAACACTCCCAGGGCAGGTACAGCACGGGTTAGATACAGAGTAAAGCTCCCTCTACACTGTCCCATCAAACACTCCCAGGGCAGGTACAGCACGGGTTAGATACAGAGTAAAGCTCCCTCTACACTGTCCCATCAAACACACCCAGGGCAGGTACAGCACGGGTTAGATACAGAGTAAAGCTCCCTCTACACTGTCCCATCAAACACTCCCAGGGCAGGTACAGCACGGGTTAGATACAGAGTCAAGCTCCCTCTACACTGTCCCATCAAACACTCCCAGGGCAGGTACAGCACGGGTTAGATACAGAGTAAAGCTCCCTCTACACTGTCCCATCAAACACTCCCAGGGCAGGTACAGCACGGGTTAGATACACAGCAAAGCTCCCTCTACACTGTCCCATCAAACACTCCCAGGGCAGGTACAGCACGGGTTAGATACAGAGTAAAGCTCCCTCTACACTGTCCCATCAAACACTCCCAGGGCAGGGACAGCACGGGTTAGATACAGAGTAAAGCTCCCTCTACACTGTCCCATCAAACACTCCCAGGTCAGGTACAACATGGGTTAGATATAGAGTAAAGCTCCCTCTACACTGTCCCATCAAACACTCCCAGGGCATGTACAGCACAGGGTTAGATACACAGTAAAGCTCCCTCTACACTGTCCCATCAAACACTCACAGGGCAGGGACAGCACGGGTTAGATACAGAGTAAAGCTTCCTCTACACTGTCCCATCAAACACTCCCGGGGCAGGTACAGCACGGGTTAGATACAGAGTAAAGCTCCCTCTACACTGTCCCATCAAACACTCCCAGGGCAGGTACAGCACGGGTTAGATACAGAGTAAAGCTCCCTCTACACTGTCCCATCAAACACTCCCAGGGCAGGTACAGCACGGGTTAGATACAGAGTAAAGCTCCCTCTACACTGTCCCATCAAACACTCCCAGGGCAGGTACAGCACGGGTTAGATACAGAGTAAAGCTCCCTCAACGCTGTCCCATCAAACACTCCCAGGGCAGGTACAGCACGGGTTAGATACAGAGTAAAGCTCCCTCAACGCTGTCCCATCAAACACTCCCAGGGCAGGTACAGCACGGGTTAGATACAGAGTAAAGCTCCCTCTACACTGTCCCAAACACTGCCAGCACGGTAAGTGTTACAGAGTGAGAGTGTGAGGGAGCTGGATTAACATCAGTAGATACAGTCAGTAACACAGGGTGCTGGGGGAGGGGGGTTACTGAGTGACTGTGAGGGAGCTGGATTAACATCAGTGGAGATACAGTCAGTAACACAGGGCGCTGGGGGAGAGGGATTACTGAGTGTGAGGGAGCTGGATTAACATCAGTCGAGATACAGTGACACAGGGCGCTGGGTGTTACTGACTGACGGTGAGTGAAATTCTGGAAGATTTGTACTCACAGATCTGGTCACTATTGCCAATTGTACATCAGTGTGATCCTGCCCTCTGATACATCCCTCTGTTCAGTTGGAGAGATTCGTGACGCGGAGGTCAAGGGAGAGAGAGAGAGACACAATCGTAAGAGTGCAGCCATACCCAAAAGCAGGTTCCATCTCCGCCCTCCATTCGGGACTTTGAGTTAGCAGTGAAAGGCCGTTCAGCCCAACCAGCCACAATACAAGACTATCCCTCAATACCCTTCGCTCTAGAAACCCACCCAAGATAGACATGCATTTCTATGGCGCCTTTCAACATATATATATTGGCCTCAGGACACCAGCCCTGCTCTTCTTCAAAATAGAAGCCATTCGTAATAGAGTTCGAAAGAAAGAGATGTTTGGTGGGGGGGCCCACAGGAACTGGAGGAGGCCATTCAGCCCCTTAAGCCTGTTATACAGGAACAGGAGGCCATTCAGCCCCTTGAGCCTGTTATATAGGAACAGGAGGAGGCCATTCAGCCCCTCGAGCCTGTTACACAGGAACAGGAGGAGGCCATTCAGCCCCTCGAGCCTGTTACACAGGAACAGGAGGAGGCCATTCAGCCCCTCCAGCCTGATATATAGGAACAGGAGGCCATTCAGCCCCTCGAGCCTGTTACACAGGAACAGGAGTAGGCCCATTCAGCCCCTCCAGCCTGTTGCACAGGAACAGGAGGAGGCCATTCAGCCCCCTCGAGCCTGTTGCACAGGAACAGGAGGAGGCCATTCAGCCCCCTCGAGCCTGTTGCACAGGAACAGGAGGAGGCCATTCAGCCCCCTCGAGCCTGTTGCACAGGAACAGGAGGAGGCCATTCAGCCCCTCGAGCCTGTTATATAGGAACAGGAGGAGGCCATTCAGCCCCTCGAGCCTGTTATATAGGAACAGGAGGAGGCCATTCAGCCCCTCGAGCCTGTTATATAGGAACAGGAGGCCATTCAGCTCCTCGAGCCTGTTACACAGGAACAGGAGGAGGCCCATTCAGCCCCTCAAGCCTGTTACACAGGAACAGGAGGAGGCCCATTCAGCCCCTCAAGCCTTTTATATAGGAACAGGAGGAGGCCATTCAGCCCCTCAAGCCTGTTACACAGGAACAGGAGGAGGCCCATTCAGCCCCTCAAGCCTTTTATATAGGAACAGGAGGAGGCCATTCAGCCCCTCGAGCCTGTTACACAGGAACTGGAGGAGGCCCATTCAGCCCCTCAAGCCTGTTATATAGGAACAGGGGGAGGCCATTCAGCCCCTCGACCCTGTTATATAGGAACAGGAGGAGGCCCATTCAGCCCCTCCAGCCTGTTATACAGGAACAGGAGGCGGCCATTCAGCCCCTCGAGCCTGTTGCACAGAAACAGGAGGAGGCCATTCAGCCCGTCGAGCCTGTCCCGTCATTTAAACAGACCATGGCTGATCTGTACCTCAACTCCATTTACCCACCGTTACTCCATATCCCTCGATCCCCTTACCCAACAAAAACTATCGACCTCAGTCTTGAAAGCTCCAATTGACCTCCAGACTCAACAGCTTTTTTTGCGGGGGCGAGAGTTCCAGATTTCTACTCCCTTTGGTGTGAAGAAGTATCTCCTGACATCACCCCTGAACGGCCTGGCTCTAATTTTAAGGTTCTGCCCCCTTGTCCTGGACTCCGCCCACCAGAGGAAATAGTTTCTCTCTCTCTCTCTACCCCTATCGAATCCATTAATGATCTTAAACACCCCGATTAGATCAACCCTCAATCTTCTACACTCAAGGGAATACAAGCCCAGCCTGTCCTCATAATTTAAGCCTTTTACACCCAATAAAAACACAACTGCTATCTCACCTAAAGGAGAGAGGGCCAAAAAAACAGAACAACGCCCCCATCTCCCTCTTTTATAGTTGCTGGAGGTGTGGTTGGGGAGGGGGAGGGTGGTGTTTGACACCTAATTCTACATAATGATTGGTCGAGTCTTGCCCCTTGGCCAGGAACTCACTCCAAGAAGAGGCAACGTGATTGGCTGTTAAGGGTGGAGGCCAGGGGCTGAATAAAATATAAGCAGGGGGCCAGAACCCGCTTCTGCACGTGTTTTTGTGTGCTGGTGGACATGATTTGGGATGAGATTTATGCATTAGCTATATTGTCTTCAGAAAGGGAACTGCAAGATTGCCCATAAGAAAGATGGCGGCCGGTGATGGGCCAAAGAGGGTGTGATGTGGGGGCCATGTTTGATACTGGCACGATGGCAGCTCACCGATGGTTTTTTGCTGGTCCATGATGACTCTTTCCTTTCTCCCGGCCCCTGGACCTTGCTCCCCAGATAGTCTCAGCCAAGCTGCACGATAGGTCATCGAGTCATAACGGCACAGAAGGAGGCCATTCGGCCCATCGAGTCCGTGCCGGCTCTCTGTAGAGCAATCCAGTCAGTCCCATTCCCCCCCGCTCTATCCCCGTAGCCCTGCAAGTTTATTTCCCTCAAGTGCCTATCCAGTCTCCCCTTGAAAACATTGAGTGTCTCCGCTTCCACCACTTCCGTCGGCAGCGAGTTCCAGGTCCTCGCCACTCGCTGCGTAAAATAGTTTTTCCTCACATACCCCCCCCCCCTGTATCTCTTGCCCAAAACCTTAAATCTGTGTCAACTAGTCCTTGTACCATCAACTAGTGGGAACAGCCTTTCCCCGTCTAGCCCATCCAAACCCGTCATAATCTTGTACACCTCGATCAAATCACCCCTCAACCTCCTTTGCTCTAATGAAAACAAATCCAGCTTCTCCAACCTGTCCTTGCAGCTAAGATTCTCCCCCCATCCCCGGAACCATTCTGGTAAATCTCCTCTGCACCCTCTCAAGGGCCTTCACATCCTTCACTAAAGTGTGGTGACCAGAACTGGACGCAATACTCCAGTTGTGGCCTAACCAGCGCTTTATAAAGATTCAGCATAACTTCTCTACTTTTGTACTCAATACCTCTATTTATGAAGCCCAAGATCCCATGGGGGAAAAAGTCAGTTGCTTTGCGTCTCTCGTTAGGGCGCTAATGGGGCGCAAAGCAACTAGCGCCCGGGCGCGGCGATGTTTGCGCCGCTCGCGAAATTGACCAGACATTTTGCGGCGGCGCTAAACACTACCGCCACGATCTCCTGCGCCCAAAGATCGTGACGTCAGTCGAGTGTGCAATGCCCCGGTAGCGCCCCGGACCGGATATTGAGTGGCGCCCCCCCTGCCTTACCGCCTGCCGCTAGCAACGACAGGTTGAGGGGAACGTTTTGCAGTCGGGAAGGGACTGGGGGAGCGCTATTTAAAGGCGACCGCTTCCTGCCTTTTTTTGTCGGCGACATTTTTGCACCACGCATTCTGAGAGAGAGAGAGAGAGAGAGGGACTTCTGGAGAGATTCAACGCTGTGTGAAGGAGTTTTGGGGACTGAGCAGCACTTTGCAGGTTCATTTTGATTTGACCTTCCTTGCATCGATTTAGAAGAGACTGTGGGGGCTGCACTCTGAGCTCTTTCCCTGGGCCCTCTCCATTGTTCTTTCCAGCAGAATTGATGTACAGGTCTCTCCAGGCCGAGATTCAAGGCTGCAATGAGCAGGGTGGGGCTGGAGAGCAAGATCGACCCTCCCCTTTAAGAACTGGCCGGCGCCAGTGTGTCTGTGTTCCATTGCTGACTGACATCACATGAGCTTCGCCAGCGCTCTGAGGTAGCGCCTCACTCCTCGGCGTTAGCGCCTTAACAGAGGTGTGTAGCGCCTGATTTAGCGCTCCAATCACCTCCAGGGAGCGATAGAAGCCAAGTTTGCAGTCGGAGGCGATAATTAGCGCCAGGCGCTAAACTTTGCGCCCGGCCGATAATTGCACCCCAAATGGGGCGATACTGAATTTCTTCCCCTAAATCTGTGTCCCCCCTAGTTCTTGTACCATCCATTAGTGGGAACAGCCTTTCCCCGTCTAGCCTATCCAAACCCGTCATAATCTTGTACACCTCTATCAAATCACCCCTCAACCTCCTTTGCTCAAATGAAAACAAATCCAGCTTCTCCAACCTGTCCTTGTAGCTAAGATCCCCCATCCCCGGAACCATTCTGGTAAATCTCCTCTACACCCTCTCAAGTGCCTTCACATCCTTCCTAAAGTGTGGTGACCAGAACTGGACGCAATACTCCAGTTGTGGCCTAACCAGCGCTTTATAAAGGATCTGCATAACTTCTCTACTTTTGTACTAAATACCTCTATTTATGAAGCCCAAGATCCCATATGCTTTGCTAACCACTCTCTCAATGTGTCCCGCCACCTTCAGGGACCTATGCAGATTGAACTCCCAGGTCCCTCTGTCCCTGCACACTCTTTAAACCTGTGACCACGGTTACAAGAACTGACAAAATCAAGACGGCCCACAGCCAATGAAGTACTTTTTGGAAGTGCAGTCACTGTCGTTATGGAGGCTAGCGTGAGCGGGGTGGCCATTTTTGTGCACAGCAAGATCCCGACAAGATCGACTGAAACGACAGACCATAGAGAACACCCCCTGCTCTTCTTCCAATAGTGTCTGTGGGTTTTTCACACCCGCCCTGTGTGGAAGTGCAGTTTACTTTTAAGACACAAATAAAATGGCTTCTCTAAGAAAAGAATTTAAAAAGGGAATTCAAAATGGCCGACAGTAGGAGTCACCATAATAAGTAAATCATTCTAATTAGCTACAAGGAGGTGACAACTCAAAATTCCTTATCTAAGAAAAGCTTAGCAAAATAAGGCATCAATTAGTTCTAACCAGCTCAGGATGAGATAAGGTAAGCCATCAACCCACAGATTAGAGAATGAACATTGCACAAACGGATCTCATAAGGAAGGTCTGGTTATCTGATCTTTAAGGAATTTCTGCTCGTTATTATAACGAAAACCTATGCAATAACTCACAAGTTTGTGCATCATTAAATAGGATGTTTAATGATGTGTCATATGGCCTGTTCTGTGTACTTTTTGTATAACGTATGTTCAAATCTTGTAAGATTCGAAGCATTCTGACATAGCAACTTGACTGTGTCAGAACCTTCCCTTGTAACAAGTAAACTTTATTAAAAAGCTTTCTTTGACACGATTCTTTGTTTAAATTAGTTCTACTCGGCATGTAAAACTTCCACAGTTTCTTGGAGGCCCCAGCGAGATCGCTTGCTACCTCTCGGTAAGTCACGGACAAAGGACACTAGAATTTCTAGTGACAAATCCTAACTGGCCAAAAGTGATGTTTTATCACCTAAAAGGATTTCTCACTAGATACTGAATTGGTGTTAGTCTGTTTCTTCCGACAGCAGCACGGCGATGATCTGTTTTAGAATTGAGTTGAATCTTGTAACTTTTGCTTCTTTTATTTTAACGTTAAAAGGAGAAGAATTCTGACGGCTCAAGTCTCAAAACTAATCGGGCAAAGAAGGCAAGAAAGAGAGTCGGCAGGGTTGCGTCCCGGACTAAAAGTACCAGGTTGTGAATAAGCGCTAAAAGGTTAAAACTGCAGTATCAAGGGTGGGTCCCTTGAGCCGGAGAAAAGAGTCTCGCGGCAGAAAGGTTTAGAGAGAAACCTTCACTTAGAATATAAGTTACGTATAAAGCATAAGTTAAATGTTAAGGACTCAGTTTGTAGGGGCGTTCAACGCAGGCTGAGAATTGACTATTTGTTTAGTTTAAAGTATAAGATTAATGTCTGATTACTTGATTTGTTTGCCTGTTTGGGCTTTCGCGTTACTTATCATTGTCTTTATTGTTGTTAATTCTTGTTATTGTTTGTCACTTGTGGAGCTCCGAAGGGTTAATAATAATCGTAAGGGGGTAAAGGGTGAAACTTGCGATTTAGAAGAAGAATGCCTAGTATAATTAAAACTTTACTAAGAATGGAAGAATTACATGTCTAGAGGACTGTCTCGCAAATAGAGACCCACAAAGAAGAGGTAAAAAGTCAATAAATTGGTCAGCCTTTTCAGACTGGAAAAAGGAAGCAGAAAGGCGTAAGGACCGTAGTATACAAGCCAGTAGATCTGACATTAAAAATAAGAGAAAAGACCCTGAGTAAATTGGCTAAACAAAATGAAGTTAGACAAATAGGGACCAAAAGAATAAAGTTTCCCTCTTAATGGAGCAAGCAGCTTCCGCAACACCGACGGACCAGAATTGAAATCTGAAACTCAAAGCAAAAAAAAAAGGGATTTGGAAAGCCAGGAAAAGCTGCTGAGAAAAGTTTTACCGGCATGGAAGTTATTAATGTCTGTGCCGAGATAAAAAGCTAATATACAAGATTTGTTGAGTGAAAGGAATCTTAAAAGGAATACTGGGATCTCAGTTGTGTGAAAAGTGTGAAAAAAATTCCTGATTGTGTGAATGTTTAAGTTTGTTAAGTTACAGTATTATTTTGTCCCTGGAAAAAAAAAATCTGCCAAAAAAAAAGTGTCTGTCAGTTTGTTTATGTTTTAGCTCCACCCACTCTTTTGTACAGAGAGCTAAAAGCTGTTTTTAACTCTTTGAAGACCTGTCTTGAATGACAGACAAGTGTGTTGTTTTAAGTTTGTTAATTGTTTTACAAAAGAGGTATAAGCTTCAGCCTTGAAGTCACAGTTGCCAATGTGCCTGGAAAGAAAATGACAATTAATTTGAATGTTTACAAGGCATGGTAATTGTTTCTTTGTTAATGTGACGATGGGTTCTTTCTTTTCCAACTGACACTGGTTAGTTTAAAAAAAAATTGATCTGGATTGAATTGGAATTATTGAGGTTAATTAACCTATTAAAAACCAGACTTTCATTGTGCACGGTGAAATTCTGGTTGGTGTAAATTTGTGTAGACCGCATTGAATAAGATATTTAATGGTCTGAAACCAGATTTTGAAATATTTACAGTCTTGGATACAGAACGGGTTCTTGTCCATACCATTGGCAGAGGAATCACAAGGAAATTCGCCTTTACTGTCAGGGATAGACAGGAATTTTATATCAGACTTTGCAGGGAAAGCATTGTGCCAGAAAAAAAAAATAATAATAATAATTTGAATTACAATTTAAGTTAAGCTGGTGTGTAAAAACTGAGAAGAACAACAACAAAAAAAAAAAAAGTTTGTTTAACAAAAGATTAAGTTTCAGTCTAAGATTTAACCTTGGAGTTGCGGTTGCTATGGTGAAATCTTCCAAAGCAATCTGATTTGATTTGTTTAAATTCAATGTTTTTACAGTATTTTGGAAAGACATCTGAAGAAAGGACAATAAGAAATATGATGTAATTTAGTAGTTCTGCAAGCATGTGCTATTTTGTTTTGTTTTATCTGTTCTGTTCGTGTTCAGTTAAAGTGTGAAAACACAACTGCTTTTTTGGATCGGGAAAGTTTTTTTTTAATTTACGTGAAGTGACGCAATTGCGTGCGCCTGACAATGTTTCGCTCCACCTTCTTAAAAACCTGCAAAGGAGTTAACCCTTTCCACTGACAGCTGATTAAGTTCATCAAGCAATAACTTCAGTATGACATTTAAAGATATTGGACATTATTAATTTTAAGTTAATATTTCCCCACAGTGACAGAAGGAAAATTATGATTTGATAAATTAACCCCTTGGGCTCTAAGCAGAGTCACAATGGATTCTCTTCTTTCTTTTGTTATATGGAAGTTACCTTGTAAACTAATTGCAGCACTTCTGTCTCTAATGTTAAAACACTGTATAAACCACCTAGCCTGGAAATCATTTGTTTCTGAAATTGGAAATGGAAGATAAATTGATAGAAATGAAATTGAACATAGGTTTTGTCAATCAGTTCAACAGTACTGCTGTTTGGATTTTGGGCTAATTTTGTAATAACAAAATAGACTCAGGCACTAGATATATTTTGGGTTACTTTTGGAAAATAAAAGATCCTCTAAAATAATGATAAATAAAAAGTGTTAGTAACTTGGACCTAGTGAGAATGTTTGATCTATGTTTTCAATCTTAAATATTGTACTGGACAGTAAAGTTACTCCAGGGCTCATGAATGAGATATGAATGGTAATTAATGGGATGTATAAAATTGAAACAGGAGAAATTACACTGCTGAATGGGAATTTTAAAAACTTGCTAGTGAAAGTCAGGAAAGTGCAGTTAAGAATAGTAAATTGATAGCTTTCTCTTGGAGACATTTGTGTCCCTGCCTATAATGAACTTTTAAGAAAACTGAATTTGATAGCCTGGCCACTATCCAAGATATTGGGACCATGCAGAGGAAGATGAACAAAGACAGTCTTTTGATAAGATACCTGAAAGCCCGAGAAAGGCACATGTGGCATGATATTGAGATACCGGTATGAGTGTGCAAATGTGATTTGTTACGTATGAAGCGATTACCATCTGGGAATGTATGGTGAATCTGCACTGAAGAACGGGTCTCAGACATGCTCAGTTACTGGACAACAGCAAGACATGAAATGGTTAATGTGGCTCAGGAGAGCGAGACAACTTTTAAAGCATTGACACATACTCCATCGAGAAACTATCTAATTAATGAAACAATCAGAATAGAGTTAAACACACTGGTACCTGTTAGAAGGATTGAAATTGAAGTTGAAGTGGAGAGTTACCTGGAATCTGAATTGGGACAATTGAGGGCTAAGGAGAAATCATGTTTAGTAAGAATTATCCACAAGATGGATATGAGTAAAAGAGAGATCTGGAGAATCTTTTAAGTCCATGATTTGTTGATTAGATGTTAAACTGTAATGTTGCTTGAAATCAGGAAGATAGAAGAAACAGAGGATACCCCAGGCGGGGCAGAATTGGAACACCGGAATGGACTATTAGAAGGGAGAAATCTTCAAGACTCCCTACTAACTAACGCCCAAGTTGAGAGAGAGCAATAAGAACTAGCTAGATTAGTCAAGAGCCGATTGTGAGAAGTCAATAAGGGTTATTTCCTTCTCAAAGAAGGGAATTGTAAGAAATAGCTGTTAGATTCAAAGATGGGTTTTAATTCTTAGAACAGAAACTGACAACATGCAGCCAGGAATAGATAGCAGAAATGCCAGCAAGGTTGAATATCAAGCATCAAAAGACAAATAGAAGTGATAAGGGAATCGTAAAATGCAAAACAACACAGGGTGGGGGGGTAATAGACAGAAAAAAAAAATTAAATTTTGAAGGACTTATACTGTTGGTAATCATAGATATGTTTTCAAGATGGGTTGAAGATTTTCCATGTAAAAAGAATGATGCTGTAACAGTTGCGAAGTGTTTGCTAAAAGAAATCACACCAAGGTTTGGAATACCTATGCAACTTTCATGCGACAACGGATCACATTTTACTGGAATGATCATAAAGGTACTATGTAAAGCCTTGCAGATTAATCAGCATTTCCACTGCAGTTATCATCCACAATCTGCAGGGCTGGTAGAAAGATATAACGGAGTACTGAAGAATAAACTTTCTAAACTTTGCAATGAAACTGGACTAAAATGGGTTGAACTGTTACCCTTAGCATTGATGATAATGCGAGCAGCAACTAACAGGACAACTGGACTGTCGCCACATGAGATTGTTATGGGACGACCCCAAAGGCTGCCATTCTCAGCACCCTTTACGGTTAAGCAAATGGACATTCATAAAATGGATGAAAATATGCTAAACTATTGCATTGCATTAACTAGATGTATTTCCAGCTTTCACCAACAGGTAAAGGAAGCTCAAACGGAACCGGCCGAAGGAAAGTGCCATAATTTGGAACCAGGAGATGACGTCTACATAAAGGTCTTTAAGAGGAAGAACGGTCTGCAGCCACGCTTTGAAGGGCCATATCAAGTACTCTTGACAACAAATACAGCTGTAAAGGTCAAGGAAAGACCTACTTGGATCCACGCATCCCATTGCAAGAAAGTATCAGATAAGGACAGTTGAATTTGAATTTGAATTTGAATTTGAAAAGACTTAAATAATGAAGCTGTTATTTACGTTTTACCTACTAATCGGACTGATATGTATAGCCTGCCAAGGGAGAAGAAAAGAACCCCGAAAGAAACGAGAATTACATATGAACACTTTTTTGTATATGTCATATAAGTATGCCAAAAAAAGTGGGATAAACGGCTGTTGGGTATGTAGCCATATTCCTACCCATGTGAAAGGAGGAATACCTCTGCGACCGATACCCTTGAACCTCACAGATATGGCAGAATGGATAATTAATAAAAATCATACGAAACAGAAAAATACCACCCTATCCACCTTCGGAAATAAATGGGAACAAAAGTGGTCTAGCCTAAGAAACGAGTTTAAGGGGGGAGGATATTCGTTAGAAAATTTTAAGGGATGGTACAAGCCGACGTATGATTATACGAAAGTACCTCCTTTTCTAGCCCTTACCAATGATACAGAAAGAAATAAATGACGAAGAAGAAAAGTATGGTCCCTTCAGGGAGGAACTGAGGCGATTGAATAAAATACAATTTTAAGGATTAGACAACCTAGACAAGATATACATATATATATATATACATTTTGCATGCTCCCCACTTTCGATAAAAATATTCTTCCACCCAAATGGGATCTGCAGGCTAGGGAAAGAGAGAGGACTCCTTTCAACTGCCGGTGACGTCGACCTTGTATACCACTTGGTCCGCACTCTGGAGGCTCACGTAGAAGCACTTGTGCTTAGGAGAACCCCACAGGTTAGGAATAAACTGTGTGGGTCATGAATCAGCTGTAGTTCCTTTGGAGAACCCCACAGGTTAGGTATAAACTGTGTGGGTCATGAATCAGTCCTCCTCTATAAGCTGCAGTCCCCTAGAAGAACCCCACAGGTTAGGCATAAACTGTGTGGGCCATGACTTAGAACTCCTCTATGAACTGCTGTACCCAATCTCCTTAGAGGGTGTATAGCAACACCCGAACTGCAGGCTAGTATAAGCTGCAGGAAAAGTTAGAGAACAGCAGACTAATGAACCACAAAAGTACGCCACAGTCACCAAAACACAACTAAAACCCCTACAAGAACATACGCCCAAACACCGAGAATAGACAGAGAAGAAGGACGATCTTAGATAAGGTCAACCATCAATACAGGTATATCCCGGGGATGGTTACAAACAGAAAAGAAGTCGGTATCCTTGACTAGATTTTAAGTTAGTATAAGGACCGATAGGAGAAAGCTATGTTGTCCTAGAAAGGACAAAAGGGGAGAGTGTGGAAGTGCAGTTTACTTTTAAGACACAAATAAAATGGCTTCTCGAAGAAAAGAATTTAAAAAGGGAATTCAAAATGGCCGACAGTAGGAGTCACCATAATAAGTAAATCATTCTAATTAGCTACAAGGAGGTGACAACTCAAAATTCCTTATCTAAGAAAAACTTAGCAAAATAAGGCATCAATTAGTTCTAACCAGCTCAGGATGAGATAAGGTAAGCCATCAACCCACAGATTAGAGAATGAACATTGAACAAACGGATCTCATAAGGAAGGTCTGGTTATCTGATCTTTAAGGAATTTCTGCTCGTTATTATAATGGCCCAAAAATTCATCCTGGTGCGCGAGAGTACGCACTGCGTACACTCGCGTATTCCCTCTGCAATTGCCGGTTTTCTGCATGCACTGCGCATGCGCTGAAAACCGGCACTTCATGTCGGGTCAGTTTCATGGATATGCGAGTAATCGCGTGGGCTGGTGATTCTGCGCGTGCGTCGGAAAATTCATGTATTTTGTGAATGAGAGTAGTGTGTGTACATAAGAACATAAGAACATAAGAACATAAGAAATAGGAGCAGGAGTAGGCCAATCGGCCCCTCGAGCCTGCTCCGCCATTCAATAAGATCATGGCTGATCTGATCCTAACCGCCAATCTACTATCTATCACAGAACCATCTCCTGCATCTAACAGAATTGCACACACGAAATAGGAGCAGAATCAGGCTACACAGTCCCTGGGCCCGCTCCACTACCCACAGGGCCATGACCGATCCGAACCTAGACTCATGTCCAAATTCCTGCCCGCTCCCCGTAACCCTTAATGCCCTTTACTTCCAGGAAACTGTCTATTTCTGTTTTAAATTTAATTAATGTTGTAGCTTCTACAGCTTTTTGTGGCAGCATATTCCATGGACCTACCACCCTCTGAGTGAAGTAGTTCCTCCTCATCTCAGTTTTGAAAGAGCAGCCCCTTATTCTAAGACTATGTCCCCTAGTTCTCGTCTCACCCGTCATCGGGAACATCCTCCCCGCATCCACCCGATCCAACCCCTTCACAATCTTATATGTTTCAATAAGATCGCCTCTCATTCTTCTGAACTCCAATGAGTAGAGTCCCAATCTACCCAACCTCTCCTCATATGACCACCCCCTCATCCCCGGGATTAACCGAGTGAACCTTTTTTGCACTGCCTCGAGAGCAAGGATGTCTTTCCTTAAGTAAGGACACCAAAACTGTATGCAGTATTCCAGGTGCGGTCTCACCAATACCTTGTACAACTGAAGCAATACCTCCCTATTTTTATATTCTATCCCCCTAGCAATGAAAGCCAACATTCCATTTGCCTTCTTAATCACTTGCTGCACCTGCATACTAACCTTTTGAGTTTCGTGCACCAGGACCCCCAGATCCCTTTGCACTTCAGTACTCTCCAGTTTCTTGCCATTAAGATAATAAATTGCTCTAGGATTTTTCCTGCCAAAGTGCATCACCTCACACTTTCCAGTGTTGTATTCCATCTGCCAAATCTCTGCCCACTTACTTAGCCTGTCTATGTCCCCTTGCAGGTTTTTTATGTCCTCCTCACTCACTACTTTCCCTCCCATCTTTGTATCATCTGCAAATTTTGATATGTTACACTTGGTCCCTTCCTCCAAATCGTTAATATAGATTGTGAAGAGTTGGGGACCCAGCACTGACCCCTGTGGAACACCACTAGTTACTGATTGCCAGTCTGAGAATGAACCATTTATCCCAACTCTTTGCTTTCTGTTAGATAGCCAATCCTCTATCCATGCCAGAATATTACCCCCAATCCCGTGATTTTTTACCTTAAGCAATAATCTTTTGTGTGGCACCTTGTCAAATGCCTTTTGGAAGTCTAAATACACTACGTCCACTGGTTCCCCTTTATCCACTCTATATGTTACTTCCTCAAAGAACTCCAGCAAATTTGTCAAACATGACTTCCCCTTCGTAAAACCATGCTGACTTTGTCCTATTAAATTATGATTATCCAAATGTCCTGTTACTGTTTCCTTAATAATGGACTCCAAAATTTTACCTACCACAGATGTTAGGCTAACCGGTCTATAGTTACCAGCCTTCTGTCTACTGCCCTTTTTAAATAAGGGTGTTACATTAGCAGTTTTCCAGTCTGCCGGGACCTTAGCGGAATCCAGGGAGTTTTGAAAAATTATTACCAATGCATCTACAATCCCTACCGCCACTTCCTTCAAGACTCTAGGATGTAAGCCATCAGGTCCAGGTGATTTATCCGCCTTGAGTCCCATTATTTTACCGAGTACCACTTCCTTAGTGATTTTGATCGTGTTTAGCTCCTCTCCCCCTATAGCCCCCTGTTTGTCCAGTGTTGGGATATTCTTAGTGTCCTCTACTGTAAAGACTGATACAAAATATTCATTCAGTGTTTTTGCCATCTCCATATTTCCCACCATTAATTTCCCGGTCTCATCCTCTAAGGGACCAACATTTACTTTAGCCACCCTTTTTCTTTTTATATAACTATAAAAACTCTTACTATCTGTTTTTATATTTTTTGCTAATTTACTTTCATAATCTATCTTCCCTTTCTTAATCAATCTTTTTGTTATTTTTTGCTGCCTTTTAAAGTTTTCCCAATCCTCTGTCCTCCCACTAGATTTCGCTACCTTATATGCCCTTGTTTTTAGTCGAATACTATCCTTAATTTCTTTACTTAGCCACGGATGACTGTCCTTTCTTTTACACCCTTTTCTTTTCAGTGGAATATATATTTTTTGGAAGTTGTAAAATAACTCCTTGAATGTACACCACTGATCATGTGTCGTCTTACCCTTTAATCTATTTTCCCAATCCACTCTACTCAATTCCGCTTGCATACCTTCATAGTCTCCTTTATTCAAGCTTAGCACGCTTGTTTGAGATCCAACCTTCTCACCCTCTAATTGAATATGGAATTCAACCATGTTATGGTCACTCATTCCAAGGGGATCCTTTACTAGGACATTTTTAATTAATCCTGTCTCGTTACACAGGACCAGATCTAAGGTTGCTTGCCCCCTGGTCGGTTCAGTTACATACTGCTCAAGAAACCCATCCCTAATACACTCAATGAACTCATCCTCAAGGCAGCCCTGCCCCATTTGATTTGTCCAATTAATATGATAGTTAAAATCCCCCATAATTATAGATGTTCCCTTATTACATGCCTCAACTATTTCCTGATTGATACTCCGTCCAATAGAGTTGCAACTGTTCGGAGGCCTATAGACTACGCCCACTAATGTTTTTTTCCCCTTGTTATTCCTTATCTCCACCCAAACTGTTTCATTATCATGATTTTTTGACCCAATATCATTACTCTGTATTACAGTGATTCCTTCCTTTATTAACATAGCCACCCCACCTCCCCTTCCTTCCTGCCTGTCCTTCCTGATCGTTAAATAACCTGGTATGTTTAATTCTCAGGCATTGTCACCCTGCAGCCATGTTTCTGTAATGGCCACAATATCATAACCATATGTAGTTATTTGTGCCATTAACTCGTCTATTTTGTTACGAATGCTACGTGCATTCAGATAGAGAACTTTCAAATATGCTTTGTGGCACTTAGTTCCTGCTTTTTCACTTTTTACCAGTTTACCTTTTACTCCACACACTCTGTCCCTTCCTGCCACGCTCTGATTTGTGATTCCCCTACTGCTACCTATGTCTATGACCCTCTCTGTTGTCATTTTTATTTTTTGCTCTCTTGAAACCTCCCCCCCACTAATTAGTTTAAAGCCCTCTCCACAGCCCTAGTTATTCGATTCGCCAGGACACTAGTCCCAGCACTGGCCAAGTGAAGTCCGTCCCAACGGAACAGCTCTCTCCTGCCCCAGTACTGGTGCCAGTGTCCCAAGAAGCAAAACCCATTTTTCCCACACCAGTGTAAGCTCCGAGCAGTTTCACATTTTAAAACCAGGAGCAGCAGCCATTTATACATTTACCGAGATAGTAGGAGGAAGAAATCCTTTTGGAGTGTGGCTGCTGAGGTGAGTTTTTTAAATCTGAAAGACACAAAAGTTTTAAATGAAGTCTTATATAAGTTAAGAGTTTTAAAAAAAAAATTTTAAAAACGGGTTTTGACCATTTGGAGTAGTATAGCAACTGTGGGTGTGTACAAGGCATATTTAGGTATCTATCTGTGAAAATGAAAGTTTAAAAATGAACTGTTTACGTTTCAAAAAGTTTTAAAGATGAAAATGAGTAAGTAAGTAAGTATGTATGTATGTATGTATGAATTTATGAAAATGTTACAGTTTTGGAAAATCAGCTAGGGCCGTGTGGCGGGTAGATGTGTTCCCAAGCTGTTAGCGCACGTATCCCACCATAGCCTGACCTGATTTTATAGCCACTCACTTAACTAAAGTTACTTTAACAACTATTTCCATTTCTTCATTACAACTTTCAGTTTGAGGAGGAAGCCTGTGTGAGAGAAAGATGCCCTTTTGCAATCGTCCTCCGTAACTCTGACTTATATGGCGTCCTCAACGCATTGCCTCCAGGATCCGCATGGATATTGGGCGACAAGGGCTATCCGCTAAGACCATGGCTGATGACTCCCTAGCGCAAGACCAATAATGAGGCTCAGGAGAGATACAACCAGGCACACGTGTCCACATGGCAAGTGGTGGAGAGGACAATTGGAGTTCTGAAATCACGCTTCCGGTGCCTGGACAGGTCAGGGGGGACCTTGCAGTATTCTCCTCAGAAAGTGGCAAAGATTGTGGTGGCCTGTTGTGATTTGCATAACTTTGCCCTGCAGGAAGGACTGACCCTTAACGCTGCAGATGAACTACCTGCAGAAATGGAGGACGTGGACAATGCCAATGTGCCTGTGGGAAGGCATGATGGGGAAGAGCCAACTGCTGCTCAAAGTAAGGCTGCTCGGGAGCAGCTGGTAGCCAACACCTTCACGAGGTAGTGTCGCCTTGTACCTCCCTCTCCCCCTCCCCCTCCCCCTCCCCCTCCCTCTCCCCCTCCCTCTCCCCCTCTCCCTCCCCCTACCCCTCCCCCTCCCCCTCCCTCTCCCTCTCCCCCTCCCTCCCTCTCCCCCTCCCTCTCCCTCTCCCCCTCCCCCTCCCTCTCCACCAGCAAGGCAAATAAAGGTACAGACACAATTTAAAGTGAAACAGTGCTCTTTTATTGCAGCATTACAGACTTCTGAGGTTCATTGTTGCTTTACATAGTTTATAACTTTTCAATGTTAACGAGCTACTTTTCAACTTTGTAAACAATCGTAAACAGAAATAGGTTTTTTAAAAATTTGTTAACAGTTCTCAGTAACTTTTTTGCTTCGTTAATGCAGTAAAGACATTCAAGATGGGAAATAACTCTTTCCTAAATGTAAACAAGTTTAAATGTTCAATTTTTTTGTGAAAATAAACAATTTGAATTTTTATAAAGTGACTAAAGGCTGTACTTTTTCAATGAAAAGCTAACTTTCAGTTTCAGTGTCAAATATATATATAAATAAAGAAAAATGTAAACATGTAAGTTTTAAATAAAACTAAAAATTAAACACTTGAAAAATGTAACCACAAATAAACTATTCCTGAGGGTCAATGGATGTGCATTGTGGAACATGCAACACCCTAACGTCTCTTGCGCTTTCTTGATTGCATCATCGTTGGTGGCTCTTGGACCTGCACTGATTCTGCGCTGGGAGCAGGTAAGGTTGGTTCTGATGGAGTCACAGTAATTGCAGCAGAAATTATTCGCATGAGTCCTTCAAGAGACTCATTTATTTTACTAAGCTGCACTTCCACATTGGGTTTCTACAACAGTCCTTCAAGAGGACTCAGTAAGCAACTCAAAGCATTTCAATCAAGATGACATTAGCATTTTATGAGACTTGCCTGGCTACAAAAGCCATAAAAATTTATGGGAGCATCTTGTGACTTCAGTTAACTCAGCTTAGCAAACAAACACTTTTTCAAGGCTTTTCATTTTAAATGTTAAGACATTTTAACATTGACTTTTGTTATAACTATACAAACCTTCAGCGTTCGATATAAATCGCTGAATTTTTGGCGACATTGCTCAGCTGTACGTGGAATGGTCGAGGTTGCGCTCACACTTTGAGCAACCTCTTTCCACGCTGCCATTTGGCCTTTTCGCGGCGGCTTGGACTTCTGAGTTCCAATTATCCGTGAACGTTTCGATTCTACCTCGTCAAGAAGTGTACGGAGATCATCATCACTGAAATTCTGTGTTATTTTGATAAATTGGATAGTGCTGATAGCAGCCAATTTCGTTTGCTGATTATAAACAGTTAAATCTCTGAAAAAAATGATTTCTGTGCTTTTAAAACTATTTAAATTACTTTAAATCTCTTTGCAAATGTTTAACATTACTCAAATTATACTAAAAATCTTTAAAAGTTTACAAAACCATGCATTGAAATCCTACTTACTGCAAATTCCACCTAAAACAGTGAGAAAACTGTGTCTTCAGCAGCTGTACAATGGTTTCAGTGGAGAAAAAAATCGGGGGCGTGGCCTATGGAAAAGAGACCTTAATGGGCATGTCTTCACTCCACATCGCACGCGATGCAACGCGCACGCTGCGCTGCAGGGCAGTGTGACGTCATACGCTGCCCTGCACTCAATCAGCCAGAAGATGAATTTTCTCCGTGGAAAAGACGAAACGGCAGACGCGGTATGTATTACCGCGCCTGCTCCTTACACCCGCGGGAACGGAGCCAGATCAATTTCTGGCCCTATGAAAACCTATGCAATAACTCACAAGTTTGTGCATCATTAAATAGGATGTTTAATGATGTGTCATATGGCCTGTTCTGTGTACATTTTGTATAAAGTATGTTCAAATCTTGTAAGATTCGAAGCATTCTGACATAGCAACTTGACTGTGTCAGAACCTTCCCTTGTAACAAGTAAACTTTATTAAAAAGCCTTCTTTGACACGATTTTATGTGTTCTACTCGGTATGTAAACTTCGACACCTGACCCGGGAGACGGGGCCTCGGTTTAACATCCCCCTGAACAGGGAGACAGGGCCTCGGTTTAACATCCCCCTGAACAGGGAGACGGGGCCTCGGTTTAACATCCCCCCTGAACAGGGAGACGGGGCCTCGGTTTAACATCCCCCCCTGAACAGGGAGATGGGGCCTCGGTTTAACATCCCCTGAACAGGGAGACGGGGTCTCGGTTTAACATCCCCTGAACAGGGAGACAGGGCCTCGGTTTAACATTCCCCTGAACAGGGAGACGGGGCCTCGGTTTAACATTCCCCCTGAACAGGGAGACGGGGCCTCGGTTTAACATCCCCCCTGAACAGGGAGACGGGGCCTCGGTTTAACATTCCCCTGAACAGGGAGACGGTGCCTCGGTTTAACATCCCTCCTGTACAGGGAGACGGGGCCTCGGTTTAACATCCCCCTGAACAGGGAGACGGGGCCTCGGTTTAACATTCCCCTGAACAGGGAGACGGGGCCTCGGTTTAACATTCCCCCTGAACAGGGAGACGGGGCCTTGATTTAACATCCCCCCTGAACAGGGAGACGGGGCCTCGGTTTAACACTGGGTTAGATACAGAGTAAAGCTCCCTCTACACTGTCCCATCAAACAGTCCCAGGGCAGGTAGAGCACGGGGTTAGATACAGAGTAAAGCTCCCTCTACACTGTCCCATCAAACACTCCCAGGGCAGGTACAGCACGGATGTTAGATACAGAGTAAAGCTCCCTCTACACTGTCCTGTCAATCACTCCCAGGGCAGGTACAGCACGGGTTACATACACATGTTGGAGGGTGTGACAAGGTTTACCAGAGTTGCTCGCACAGGTCAAAGTGAGGTCATTCACTTTCATTTGCATCAATTTCTCAGAAACTGCACCATGACCGAGTGAGAGAGAGAGACAGAGAGAGAAACAGAGAGAGAGACAGAGAGAGAGAGAAACAGAGAGACAGTGACAGAGAGAGAGACCGAGACAGAGAGAGAGAGAAACAGAGAGAGAGACAGAGACAGAGAGAGAGACCGAGACAGAGAGAAACAGAGAGAGAGAGAGAGACAGCGACAGAGAGAAACAGAGACAGAGAGAGAGAGAGAGAGAGAGAGACAGAGAGAGAGAGAGACAGCGACAGAGAGAAACAGAGACAGAGAGAGAGAGAGACAGAGAGAAACAGAGAGAGAGAGACGGGTGAGGGGGAGAGAGGAAGAGACAGAGTGAGAGAGAGTGTATGAGAGTTCAACGGATTTTTTGTGCCCTCAGGATGTCTGTGTAAATATGCGGCACTAACACGCCCATTGCGGTCCGCTGTCTCGGGCTGTGACTGTTAAAGGGACTGAGAGGAATTTCCTGCGCAGAGGGTGAGCAGCACGCAGGTTTAGAATTCGCAATATATCGCGATTTTATTAATAAGGAGAAGAACACATAGTTTCGTTCAAACAGCTTTCATTTCAGCAGAATGCTGTCAGGTTTTCAAAGTGGACACAAGCAGCTTGTAAAATGGCCGCCACGCCTCGTGGCGGAACATTCTAGACTTTTCGACAGGCAGATAAGATGGCGTTCCAATAAACATTTGTGCAAGATCGATCGAGACTAACATTTTCTGTAAGGGTTTTCTCTCTGAACCTGTGAGATTCGTGTGGCTCTGTGCAGCCTGGATGCTAGTGCGAGGTTTAGGCCTTGTCGCCTGTTCTGGTCTCCAGCCAGTCTGGGAGCACTAGACACCTGTGAGTGGTTCTGTGCTTATGACATGTATTTCGTAATCTTAAATAATATGCAATAAAGATTTTCCATTTCGTACCATTCAACCGGGTCTACCTGAGTTTTATCTCCATTACTGCTCTCGCATCTAAGTCCAGTGTCAGAACCGTAAGGGCGAGTGGGTCGAACCACTCACAGGTGTCTAGTGCTCCCAGACTGGCTGGAGACCAGAACAGGCGACAAGGCCTAACCTCGCACTAGCATCCAGGCTGCACAGAGCCACACGAATCTCACAGGTTCAGAGAGAAAACCCTTACAGAAAATGGCGACCCCGGCAGGACACTGGCAGCGAGAGGGTAGTGTGTTAGACTTTGGTGTGAATGTACGAAATGTCATGCAGGAAAAGATAGCAGATTATGTGTTCGGAAAGGTAAATTTAACTAAGAAATGGATAAGTGACCTGTTAGCGGATAAGTGTCCACTAGAGGCAGCCGAGAGGTGGACAGATAGTAAGGAACATAAAAAGACAGTCGAGAAAGCGGTCTGGTTAATGTGTTATAAGAGACAAGTCCAAATTTCAAACCAGGTCATTACAGCGCAAGCAGCTCGGATCAGGCATTTAGAGGAGGAAATGGATGAGAAGGTCTCTGGAGGGGAGTTGCTCATTAGGAATTTAAGTGCGCTGCACCGAGAACGCCAGGAAATCACCAGTCACCACAAAGCAAAAATAGATTACCTCGAGTGCCAAGTCACTGAGGCAAAGTTAAGTGAGGGCAGACTAAAGGAACGATGTGCCCGCCAAGCAGCCCAAATAAAAGCCCAGGAAGAGAGCTTAACGGGGGTTAGGGCGGCATATAAGATGGCCCTTGAGGATAAATTTCAGGGGGCCGATCATAGCGTCTGCCAAAAGGAGATAGAGCACCTTAAAAGGGCCGTGAACAAAGCGCACGGCATGGTGTTCCTTATCAGTCCGTCAGCACACCAGCCGCTAGTAGATGAGGAGTTTCAGAAATTCCCACCCAATAAAGCAAAGGAAGTATTAGCCACTACGCCCTCCGCGCCACCCAGCTATTCGGAAACCTGGGTAAGGGAGGAAGTAGTAGAAGAAACGAAAGAGCCCACTGAGGGAGAAGTGGAAAAGGGACCGTTGTGTCCGGTTACGGGTATAAAAAGGGGCCCAAACGGAAACGGTGGGGAACAAGGGGATCTCCTCAACCAGCTTGTGTTGCCTCACAGCTCACACCAGCTGAGGGTTATGATAAGTCACGTACGGAAGCTGACCGAGGCAGACGACCCTTCCGTACATTTCAGGGAAGTTGAGCAAACCGCAGCCATTAACGGCTGCGACGATGGGGAAACAGCCAAGATGCTGTTATTTTCATTAGGTAGTTCGATCCTTCAGTGTCTCTCGGACGAGAGCAAGAGGGGAACCAAAAAATATGAGGCACTAAAAAATGAGGTCCTAGAAGTATTGGGGACGGACGATGAAGGTCCGTTTGTTAGAGTGGGACAGACAGTGCAGATGGAGGGAGAACCCCCGAAGGTTTTCGCCGACAGACTGTGGCCAGTATATCAGCGCAGCTGCCCAGGTGCGCCAGAGCGCGACGCTGTGGAAGGCATCGGTTTAACTCATTGGCTCAGGTGTATAGTAGCCAACAGCTTGCCAGCCGTCAGAGAGCAGGCAAAAGCGTGGTTTGATCCCACTGACCCCAACATTACGGAGGAGTCGGTCTTAAATCGACTCACGGTAGGATACCGTAATATCAGGGGTATGGGAACACGTCCCCTTAAGGGAAAAGTACATGAGATACGACCCGCAGCCCCGGCTCAAAGGGAGTGGCATCAGGAGGGTAACCGCGCCCCGCAGGCAAGTAATGCTTGTTACGGGTGTGGGAAGACAGGGCACTGGCGCAAGAACTGTAGGAACCCTTGGAAGGATTCCAGGGATAAAAATCCCGCAGCCCGAGTCCAGATGCCTGTCTCTGTTAGGGAAGCTAGTGCACCCACCCCTCCCGACGACCTCGAAACAGTGTTGGGAGCCATGCGCAACTTCATGAGTGCGCATGGAAAAGTGGCGGTTGCTACCGGCCCCGTAGGTGCCACAGGCCCGTCTAACCATACCCAATGACTAGAGCCCGCGCAGCCCGTCTACCTGTGTCCGCTCAGCTATGATGCGTGGAAATGGAGGTAGAGAAACAGAAGGGTAGTTATTTGTTGGACACGGGAGCTTCTTGCACCGTGATTCATACAGATAGCCGTTTTGACTCACCGCTATCTACCAAGGTCCCATTCACATTAGCGGGGTTCACGGGAAAAGAACAGGCTGGCGCGTTCTCCCTTCCGCTATCCATTCGTTTGGGAGCACTCCACATCAAGTGGAAGTGCATACTGATGGAATGGCAGGAGGGGGGTGGGAGAGGTATCCTCGGGTCCGATCTCCTATCAGGACACGGGATCCTCGTGGACCTCAGAAATCACTGTCTCTGGGGGGCTAAGAGTGAAGAAGGCGAGGTAGTGGTAATTCCGGGGGAGGAAGAAACAGGGGCCCTGTGTACCATGCAGCCATCCGGAGGCTACGACCTCGGGCTTATGGTCGCAGATGTCCCAACGGACATGCAAACGTACGTGTCAGATAATATGCACGCGTTTGCAACCCACAAGCACGATTGTGGGAGGGTTACCGGGTTTGAGGTCAGCGTAGATGGGGACCCCATGACCCGGCCCCAAAAACAGTATAACTTCCCCAAAGAAGCAGAACCCGATATGGAGACAGCAATGTCCTCCTTGGTGCAGCAGGGCGTGTTGAGGCCAATAGCCACACACGTGAACTCCCCATTATGGCCGGTTAGGAAGCCGGATAATTCGTGGAGGGCCACGGTGGACTACAGAGTCCTTAACAGTAACATTCCCGCCTGCGCGCCCACGGTAGCAGCAGTTGCTGACCTAATAGGGAGTATCCCAGCGTCCGCGACCACGTTCACGGTGCTGGATATCTCGAACGGTTTTTGGTCCATCCCGCTACGGCGAGAGGACCAGTACAAGTTTGCCTTTACTTTCAAAGGACAACAGTACACGTGGAACTGTCTGCCACAGGGTTTCCACAACAGCCCCAGTATTTTCCATCAGTGCATGGCAGGAAGTTTAAAGGAGTTTAGTCAGCCCAATCAGATAGTGCAGTACGTGGATGATTTGCTCCTATTTACGGACTCAAGGGAGGAGCATGGACCACTGCTGGCCGAGTTATTGGAGCTGCTAGCGAGAAAGGGTTTTAAAGTGAATCCTAAGAAAGCACGTATCGGTCAGCAGGAAGTAAAATTCCTGGGGCTGACCATTCGCGCTGGAGAAAGAGCCATAGATAAGGCTAGGAGGGAGTCGGTGCAAGAGTTACCGATTCCCAACACTATAAGGGGTGTGAGGTCCTTCTTGGGACTGACCGGTTACTGCAGGGATTTTATCGAAGACTATGCGGCCACAGCGGCGCCGCTCCTCCGACTCCTCCATAAGGGAGTGGAGTGGTCTTGGGACGAGGGCTGCCAAGCAGCCTTCGAGAAGTTAAAAAGGGATCTGCAGACCGCGCCAGCCTTAGGGGCCATAGATGGGGGGAAGGAGTTTTTCCTGGAGGTAGCTGCCAGCGGGGACAGCTTGAGCGCCGTACTGCTCCAAGAGCGTCACGGCAAGCTGAGGCCGGTTGTCTATTCGTCCAGGGTGTTAACGGATGTGGAGAGAAGTTTCTCCAATTGCGAAAGGCACCTTTTAGCCACGCATTGGGCTGTGAAAAGATCAGCGATCTTCACAGGGCTCTCTCCCATCACTCTCCTCACCCATCACACACCAACTAAGATGCTTCTAGATGGGAGGATTAAAGATGGGACCGTAAGCAGCGTGCGTATTGCGCGCTGGACCCTTCTTCTTTCCCAGATGGATCTTAGAGTAAAAGGTCTTTGCGAGCCCAGGCTTGCGGCCAATTTGGTATACCCCGGTACAGCCCACCGGTGTTCGGTGGAAGGGGTGTGGGACGTCAACATAGGTTTGCGGGCCGGGATACATCCCACTGGGCGCGAGATTTATGTTGATGGTTCCAGCACAGTATCTGCTGGCGAACGACTCACAGGGTGTGGAGTTTATGACCCTGCGGCAGACCTTGCCCTGGCGATCAAGCTCCCTAGCACCATGAGCGCGCAGCAGGCTGAGCTGTCTGCAGTGGTGTACGTTGTTACCCACCCAGACATTTTCCCAACCCCATACACGATTTGCTCGGACAGTATGTTCACATGCAATTCGTGTACGGAATACCTGGCCATTTGGTCCCGCCGTGGATACACCTCCGCGGACGGGCGACCTTTAACGGTGAAGCCCTTGCTGGAAAAGATCCTAGCAGCAGTAGGGGAGGAAGGGGAGATTTTCATCCATAAGGTGAAGGCTCACTCCTCCACAGAGCCCCGAGGGGAGGGCAACCAGCAGGCGGATGCGCTAGCCAGGGAAGGTGCCCGCAACGGCATTTTCTGGGACCCCTATGGGACCAGACCCATGGCAGCGATCCAAGGCAGGGACGGGAATCCCGGGAACTCCAGGGTAGCATTGCCCCTAGACCTTAAGACCGTCCAAAACCAGGATCCCGCCCTAAAAGCAGTCCTAAAAACCATTGCTGAGGGGAAGCAAGTAGAGGGTCCGTACAGTACGGCAACCCTCTCAGTTAAGGAAGGCATGCTGTTCCACGAGGAGCAGTGGGTTGTGCCGCAGCAGCACAGGAGGGAATTCCTCCAGTTGGCTCACGAGGGACCAGGGGCAGGGCACCCCGGGCCCGAGGTTACCTGGCAACGGGTAGAGCAAGCGGGATGGTGGCCAGGGCTCAGGGAACAGGTCCGCGAGTTCTGTGCAAGCTGTCTCGTGTGCGCTGCAAACAACCCAGACCCCCAGAAAAGGAAAGTGCCCATGGGGCACGTAAGAAGGGTAGAGGGACCATGGCAGTCGATACAGATCGACTATATAGGGCCCCTGCCCACCACCCAGGGAGGCTATAAATACTGCCTCGTCTTGGTGGATGTGTTTTCCAAATGGGTGGAAGCCTTCCCCTGTCGAACAGCTACGGCACTGGGTACTGCAAAAATCTTGGTCAGGGAAGTGTTCTCGCGGTGGGGACTCCCCCGTTTTGTGGAGTCAGACCAAGGGAGTCATTTCACCGGCCAGGTGATGCAGAACACCCTCATGCTTTTGGGCATTGAAGGGAAATGGCACGTAGCACACAATCCCCAGTCATCCGGGATTGTTGAACGCATGAACCGGACCCTGAAGGAGAAATTGAGGAAAGAGACTAGGAACTCGCCCCAAAAATGGGCGGAAGTTCTGCCTTTAGTCCTCATGGGGGTCCGGGCCAGTCAGTCAAAGAGTACGGGGTACTCCCCGCACGAGGTGATGACTGGGAGGATCATGCGAACCCCCACCCATGTGCTAGCGCCGGTGCTCACTGAGGGTCAGCTCCAAGAGATAAGCAGGGACAAGTTCGCCCAGACCCTCTTGGAGCGCCTGAAGCAGGTGTATGAGCAGGCGGCTGGGAACATGGGAAGGCAGCATCAGGGCAATCGCCTGTTGCTGGAACCCCGCAAAACGCGGGAGTGGGAAGTAGGAGACCAGGTCATGGTCAGAAACTACGCCAGAGTAGGGAGTCTGGAACCACTGTATATGGGACCATACAACATTGTAGATAAGGCGAGTCCCATGGTATACGCCGTAAAGGTACCTCGGCGCACTAAGTGGTTCCACGTAAACCAGTGCAAACTGTACAAGCCAGGTGCACAAGGGAAAACCACAGGGGCAAAACCTGCGAGTGGGGACTCGCAGCCCCAGGTAGGACCACAGGGCACACAGGCAGGCAAAGCAGCCTGCATCAGGGAAGGAGGCATCCTGGAAAATTGTGAAACATTTTTGTGGGGTTGGGAGTCAGATGAGGGAGAGTTCCAGGAACTCGAGTCAGATGAGGATAGTGATGAGGACGAGTGGGAATCGGAGGACGCAAGGGTCGCCCCCGATTCAGGTATAGGGAGGACAGGGGCTGCAGATAGAGATCCACACAGGGTGGACACCCAGGCTGCAGGTCCCGAACACAGGAGGGAGGAGCTAGGGGAGGCGGAGCCAGCCACTGTGGGACCACAGGGCGGGACGGCGGAAACCTCAGAGCCCGTGCCGCCCGCCTTGAACGTCCTGCCCTCGAGGGAGGTAGGGACTGCGAGTGGAGGTTCGCCTGCTGGGCCGAGCAGGGCGGTGCCACAAGCTGCAGGTCCCGAGGTCAGGGAGGCGGAGTCAGGGGAGACGGAGCCAGCGACTGTGGTGGGACCACAGGTCGTCCCGGTGGAAGTCTCGGAACCCGGTCCGTCGGTCCTGGGATTCCTGCCCCCGACAACTCCTCATAGGTCAAGTCGGGCACCCCAGCCCAGGAAGATGTGGTCATGTCCCCAGACTGCCCCAAGGCGCAGGCTTAAGGTTAAGGCAGCCCAGGTAGGGCCCAGTCCCATCGCAGCAGCAACAGGCTGCGGCAGATCAAAGGAAGGGGTCAGTGCCCTCCCACCGTCGGGAAGAGCTCGCAGCAGCCTTCTCAGAATTTAAAGGGGCCGCCCTGGGAATGGGCGGCGCTGTACAGTTTATAAGTTTAAGGTTTAAGGATAAGTTTCTAGGTTTATAGTTTAAGGTTATAAGTTTATAGTTTTAAAATCGGTTTAAGTTTGTAGTTTAATTTTAACAGAAAATGGTAAAATGATGGGAGCTTTAGATAGGTTTAGTTAAAGTTTATTTAGTGAACATTGAAGTTTACGTGAGGCGAGGTCAGGGGACCCGCTCACCCTTCACAAAAGCCAGAGACTCTTGCGAGGCTGGCTACCTCATTCTATCTGATCACAGGAACCAAGGAAGGATGGAACGAATTCTAGTATTGCTCGCGGCAATCGGATGTGGATTGGCCTATCGAGGCCGCACCAAGGATGTCGTGGTGTTTGGATGCTCCGGGGACACGGCCCCCATCGCGGTGGATGGGACCGGAAGGCGGGAGGCTGAGGAGACCACCACCTATTTCCACAAGGGAAGGTGGCCAGGATGGCTGGGAATGAACTCAACGGAGTATTCCAGCACATCGGGGTTTGCCTACCAAGAGACTTCTTTAATGTGCCCCAAAGTAAGGATCATCGCACCCAGGATCAGCGTCACCGTCGGCAAACGGATTTGTTTGACTTGTAATGGGAATGTCCCATTGAGCCGATGGTGGTGGCTGCGAAAGCTGAGCAAAAACATGAGGAACTCTTCGGTCGAGTGGGAACGACTGGGTAATAATACCCATCGGACAATTACGGGGACAAACGGACAAGTGAGAGTCTGTTGGGACAAATGGTGGGAACCGGATGAGGGAATTTATGTATGTATGTGGAGGTGAAAGTACGCTTGCCCCAAAGGCATCTCCATATTTTTCATTAATCAATGGCAGGATAACGGACAGGGGATGAGGTGGGATGCGAGCACCAGGGGGTGCGGAGCCCCATACTCTTCGATCCCAGTAAATGCCACTGAACTCATTACGCGCCCACGCAAAGCCCCGCCCACGATTCCGGTGGTTCTAGCTAAAGAGGAAGGGTGCCCTAAAACCAGTAAGGGACCCGGGAATGGTTTGGTACTGGTCCCCACAGACCAGATACTATTTCAGGGGGTACATTACGCGGTGGCCTCGGTGATTTTAAATCTCACCGAGGTGCGGTTACTAGAGTGGTGCCCCAAAAAGACGGAACAGTTATATCAGGTCCTGTTGACCAAGATGTTCAGACAATTTTACGAATTCGATTTCGCGGAAATTGATAAAACAAGTTTGTACACCGCACCACATGAAGTTTTGGATCAAGTAGGGAGGCAAAGAAGGGGTGTAGTGAACGACGCGTTCACTGCTTTTAACACGGGAACATCTGTGGTCAACGCTCTAGACAGTGTGGAGCTGCAGACCCAGATTAATGGTTTAAAGACGCAATTAAAAGACATTCTAACAGATGAAAATAAGGTGGTTGGGTCGGGTTTACACGAGGACCAAGCCATGACTCTCCATTTAAAGGAAATAATAGCAGAGCTAGAGAAACACGCGAGAACGGTAAATGCCCTGATTAGGGAAGATCGGAACGCATCCGATCAAGCTGCGCAGAACGAGGTGTGCGTGCTTTACGGGGCGTGGTTACTGGGCGAGGGCCGCAGTAATTTGGAGGATTTAAAACAAGGTTTGGTCCCGTCCTGGATAAGTAACAAACACCTGCGGGCGCTCCACCCTTTTCAGAACGCATTAAGCCCGTGCCAGCTCAGGCTAGCTTCAGAAGCATACCCAGTCCCCGTGGACTGCGGACGATCAAACCATACTATCATGGGTATAGTACTACGTATGCCGGTTTTGGGTGACACAGCAAAGCCCGCCCCGGTGTATCGGGTAGAGAACATTGGTGTCATTCAGGGGGGAGCCCACATTCGCTATGCAGCGGTTCCACCCTACGTCATCCGCTGGGAGCAAACGATGACAGGTACAGATCTCTCTGGTTGTCGTGGCAGGGGAGCACACATAATACTGTGTCCCCGGCACTTGAATGCCTTTTTAACACCACAGTGCGGGTTCAGAACGGCTGGCGCCAAGTCCATGAATTGCACCATGGAGGCAATGGCACAAGATCATGTGCCTCCGCAGGTAGCATACATCGGGGGTGGAACATATTGTGTTACCACTGCAGCGCAACACTACCAGCATGGAAACCGTAGCCGGTGTCCGGTGAGTGACAGCAGTTTCTGTTTCAAACCCAGGGCGGAAGTTCAAGTAGCACAACAGCGAATTGTCCCAATCCCTGAACCATCCACTGTTCATCTAACAGTAAAAGAGAATTTCACCGACTTGCAGCGATTCGTCGCGCATTTCGGATACCTCATTCCCCCTCTCCCTGAACACCTCACCAAGCTTTTGAAAGCCGTCGCGGTGTCACAAAAACATTTTTACACACTAGAACAGAAAACTGTCGAAATAGGGACAGACATTCTGGATATAGTAATTCCACCGTGGTGGAATCTGTTCACCAATATTGAAGTGCCTTCATGGATCAGAATAGCCTCCCACATTTTAGTTGTATGCCAAGTTTTTATTGTAGTGTACCTATTGGTCGTACATTGTAAGAGAGGCAAACGCCTCACCAAGCACGAAAACACGGGAGAGTGGCGAGAACGTTACGTGCGCGTGCACGATGAAAGCACCGTGTAATCGGAAAATGGCGTCACTCCCGCTTGCCACGTGCGCCGCGGAAGTGTTGTACCCGATCGTGATTTTTCGGAAACTGTAAATACGTTTGGAACTCGACATGTTTTAAGAGTTGGTGTTGATTATTTTGGTGATGGTGTTGTAGTTAAAAATGATTGTTTGGTTTTGTTTTGTTTTTCTTTTCCCTGAATAAAAATATGAATATACAGGTGATACGAGAGGCATCGGCCTGGTTACGCCTGGAAGGAAAACAAGTGATGTAAGTTTAAAGGCAAATAATGCCTACGGTGCTATAAAATGTAATTTTCTTGGGAAATAAGGACGACACAAAGACCCTAGATAGTTTAAGTTATGGGGATTAATTTTCTGGATCTGGAGAAATCGAGATAATATTGCTCACCACAATATTTTTGATACGATAAGCGGAGTTATTCGCATCAACAGGAGGGACTGTAGAATTCGCAATATATCGCGATTTTATTAATAAGGAGAAGAACACATAGTTTCGTTCAAACAGCTTTTATTTCAGCAGAATGCTGTCAGGTTTTCAAAGTGGACACAAGCAGCTTGTAAAATGGCCGCCACGCCTCGTGGCGGAACATTCTAGACTTTTCGACAGGCAGACAAGATGGCGTTCCAATAAACATTTGTGCAAGATCGATCGAGACTAAGCACATTTAAGATAATACACGAGACATCATGGGTTTACAGTATACACATAAATACTGAAATCGGTCTCCCAGGTGCGAATAAGGGCTATTGTACCAAGTAATCAAGAACCCATCCAAAGACATTAATATGTAAAATCCCAACGACTCTACGATGAGAGAGCCGTTAGCGGGTAGTTACAGAAAACATTTGGAAGCCCCAAAACCCCTCCAGGAAGAACACCGACCGATTAAACAATGGGAAAAGTATTAACAGGTACTCAGACATTTACGAGTAGCCCCGAAACCCATTAAAAACGGAGATCACCCTATACAAGAAATTTGAGCGCCAAACCATAACAAAAGAAAAGACATTAAGGTTGGGCGGGAAAAGGAAGATTTTGCACTATAACTACAAGCTCCAACCGTCCATCTCTCTCTTATCTTGCTGGTGTTTATCCTCGTGGCTGCTTCTGTTGCTCTTATCCTTTCGACTCCTTGCCACCTGCCTCGTGTCTCTTTTCAAAAGACTGTTGAACTTTACGATCCGCTCGGATCTACCTCGTGGCGTGCCGCGAAGATCTGTGTGGAACTGGGCTCTGAAGCCTTGAAGCGGGCGCACCATCCCGAGAAGTCGGTAAACGGTGTTGGAACCGAAGGCCCGAGATGAGATGAGATGAGATGAGATGAGATGAGATGAGAAGAGAAGAAGACCATACGTATCGCCACGGTCAGTAAGCTCCGACCGCGCCTGTAGGTCGAATAGACACTTTCCTTGCCCAGGAAGACTTTCTTTTGAGTTTTATAGAACTGGCACAGGAAGACTATTCTTCGAATTTTATCAGTGCGAGGGCAAAGGAAGACTCTTCTTTGAGCAGTGTCGGAACTCCGAGGACAACACAGATCTTCATGACAGCAGACGTTCCAGCCTGCTAGCCGGAGCAGAAACGAGTAAACAAGTGGGGCACAGAGACCCCTGATCGACACGTGGGTGCTGCGGTGAAAAACATCCGATCAGAGTTATCGGAATTCTCCGAGTTATCACGAGTGGTGAGCATGAGTCTCGATCCTACAAATCTAGCTTAGGGCAGATATTGATAGGGGAGGGTTTAAGTTTTAAGGATAATTGTAATGTGTGCCCCCATTTACGATGTGTCGTTCGTTCCTCGTTTCCCTGAAATTAGTTACATAACTGCGTGTAAGATTGTACTGTCATTAATCTGTGCTTATGACATGTATTTCGTAATCTTAAATAATATGCAATAAAGATTTTCCATTTCGTACCATTCAACCGGGTCTACCTGAGTTTTATCTCCATTACTGCTCTCGCATCTAAGTCCAGTGTCAGAACCGTAAGGGCGAGTGGGTCGAACCACTCACAGGTGTCTAGTGCTCCCAGACTGGCTGGAGACCAGAACAGGCAATAAGGCCTAACCTCGCACTAGCATCCAGGCTGCACAGAGCCACACGAATCTCACAGGTTCAGAGAGAAAACCCTTACACAGGTCGGAGAATGGACATCGCAGCTCTCCTGACTCTGGCCTGGGCTCTTGTGGGTGAGTGTGGCACACCAGGGTTAGAGGGAGGTGGGGGAGAGGGAAAGAGGAGGGAGGTGGAATGGGGGGAGAGGGAAAGAGGAGGGAGGGGGAATGGGGAGGAGAGGGAAAGAGGAGGGAGGGGGAGAGGGAGAGGGGAGGGAGGGCGAGAGGGTGAGGGAGGGGGAGAGGGAAAGGGGACGGAGAGTGAGAGCGTAGGGAAGGGGAGAGGATGGGGAGAGGGAGGAGCAGGGGTGAGGGATAGGTAAAGGGGAGAGGGATGGAGAGAGAGAGGGAGGGGAGGGGAGAGGGGGAGGGGTGGAGAGTGGGATGGAGTGAAGGAGGGTGAGGGGGATGGGGAGAGGGAGGAGTCAGAGACAGAGAGAGAGAGAGGACAGAGAGAGAGACAGAGAGAGAGAGAGAGAGAGTTCAACGCCCTCCAAGCTGCAATCTGTCAGAAAAGTTTTAAATCTGATTGTTAATCACAATGTTTCCCAGAAATGACAGAGTTGTGGGAGGGGTTAAAGTGACTTAGTGTCAATAAACTACATTTACTTTCACTTTCTTCAACTTTCCCCCACAGACTGCCCCAGGTCCTGGAGATAGGGAGAGATAGAAACAGACAGAGAGACAGAGACTCAGAGAGAAAGAGTGACAGAGAGAGAGAGAGAGAGGGAGAGAGACAGACAGACAGAGAGAGAGACAGAGAGAGAGAGAGAGAGAGACAGAGAGAGAGAGAGACAGAGAGAGAGAGAGAGAGAGACAGAGACAGAGAGACACACAGAGAGAGAGACAGACAGAGAAACAGAGAGAGAGAGACAGAGACAGAGAGAGAGACAGAGAGGGAGAGAGAGAGACAGAGAGAGACAGAGACAGAGACAGAGAGAAACAGAGACAGAGAGAGACGGGTGAGGGAGAGAGAGAGAGGAAGAGACAGAGTGAGAGAGAGTGTATGAGAGTTCAACGGATTTTTTGTGCCCTCAGGAAGTCTGTGTAAATATGCGGCACTAACACGCCCATTGCGGTCCGCTGTATCGGGCTGTGACTGTTAAAGGGACTGAGAGGAATTTCCTGCGCAGAGGGTGAGCAGCACGCAGGTCGGAGAATGGACATCGCAGCTCTCCTGACTCTGGCCTGGGCTCTTGTGGGTGAGTGTGGCACACCAGGGTTAGAGGGAGGTGGGGGAGAGGGAAAGGGGAGGGAGGGGGAATGGGGGGAAGAGAGAAAGAGGAGGGAGGGGAATGGGGGGAAGAGAGAAAGAGGAGGGAGGGGGAATGGGGGGAGAGGGAAAGAGGAGGGAGGGGGAATGGGGGGAGAGGGAGAGGGGAGGGAGGGGGAATGGGGGAGAGGGAAAGAGGAGGGAGGGGGAATGGGGGGGAGGGAAGAGGAGGGAGGGGGAATGGGGGGGAGGGAAGAGGAGGGAGGGGGAATGGGGGGAGGGAAGAGGAGGGAGGGGGAATGGAGGGGGGGAGGGAAAGGGGAGGGAGGGGGAATGGAGGGGGGGGAGGGAAAGGGGAGGGAGGGGGAATGGGGGGAGGGGGAATGGGGGGAAGAGAGAAAGAGGAGGGAGGGGGAATGGGGGGAGAGGGAAAGAGGTGGGAGGGGGAATGGGGGGAGAGCGAGAGGGGAGGGGGAATGGGGGGAAGAGAGAAAGAGGAGGGAGGGGGAATGGGGGGGAGAGGGAAAGAGGTGGGAGGGGGAATGGGGGGAGAGGGAGAGGGGAGGGAGGGGGAATGGGGGGAGAGGGAAAGAGGAGGGAGGGGGAATGGGGGGAGAGGGAAAGAGGAGGGAGGGGGAATGGGGAGAGGGAGAGGGGAGGGAGGGGGAATGGGGGCAGAGGGAAAGAGGAGGGAGGGGGAATGTGGAGAGAGTGAGGGGAGAGGGCGAGGAGGGTGGAGAAGGAGGGGGAGAGGGAGGGAGGTGTAGACAGGGGGAGGGGAGAGAGAGCGCGGTGGGGGAGGGGGAGCAGATGGGGTAGGGGAGGGGGAGAGGGAGGTGTAGAGGAGTGAGAATGGGAGTGGGGAGGGGTGAGGGGTGGGAGAGGTGTTTCTGTGTGTGTTATTTTTTACTGATACCCTCCCTCACTCCCTTCGTCCCTGGCTCCCTCCTTTCATCCTCCCCTCCTTCCTTCCCTCCTTTCTACCCTCCCTCAATCCCTCCTTCCCTTCATCATCCCTCTCTCCATCTCTCCTTTGCTCCTTCCCTCCTTCGCTTCTTCCCTCCCCCTCACTCCCTCCTTCCATCCCTCCTTCCATCCCTCCTTCCTTCCCTCCTTCTTCCCCTCTATCCTTCCCTCCTCCCTCCTTCCCTCCTTCCATCCCTCCTTCCATCCCTCCTTCCCTTCTACCCTCCCTCCTTCCCTCACTTCCTTCCCTCCTTCCCTCCCTCCTTCCATCCCTCCTTCCATCCCTCCTTCCCTCTATCCGTCCCTCCTTCCTTCCCTCCCTCCTTCCCTCCTTCCAACCTTCCTCCCCTCTATCCTTCCCTCCCTCCTTCCCTCCTTCCATCCCTCCTTCCCTCCTTCCATCCCATTTCCCTCCTTCCTTCCCTCTATCCTTCCCTCCTCCCTCCTTCCCTCCTTCCATCCCTCCTTCCCTTCTACCTTCCCTCCTTCCATCCCTCCTTCCCTTCTACCTTCCCTCCATCCCTCCTTCCCTTCTACCTTCCCTCCTTCCATCCCTCCTTCCATCCCTCCTTCCATCCTACCCTCCCTCCTTCCCTCCTTCCATCCCTCTTCCCTCCTTTCCTCCCTCCCTCCTTCCCTCCTTCGCTCCCTCACTCCATCCTACCCTCAATCCTTCCCTCCATTCCTCCTTCCCTCTCCCCATCCCTCTCTCCACCCAACCTCGCCTCCCTCCACCCCTCCCTCAACCCTTCCCTCCCTCCATCCTTCCCTCCCTCACTCCTTCCTTCACTCCCTACCTCCCTCTCTCTCTCCCTCCCTCTTTCCCTTCTTTTAATGCTTGGGTTTTCCCACCCCCCTCAGAGGCAGGGAGTGGAGGCCGATGGAGGAAGGAGATGGTGAGGGTGAGGGCAGGCAGGCCCCTCCCCCTTTGCCTGGACCAGACCCTCCTCTCCGAGGGCAGGAACGTCTCCATCACGCGGTTTCTGGAGCCCGGGGGGTCGAGTCCAGTGGCCAGCGTGAGGGGCAGCGTGCTGACCCCCTCCCCCGCCTACGTCAGCCGGCTGATTTACATCCACGGAGATGGCATGCTGACCATCCTGGGCACCACACAGGCCGATAGCGGAGACTACCAGGCCGAGTACAGGATGCGGGGCGGCACTGAGCACCAGTACTTCGAGGTGGCAATCATCGGTAAGGCAGTATCTCTGGGGCGGGGGCATCGGGCGTGGGAACGAGGGAGGAGGAGCTCCTGCTGCACTTGCGAGCGTCCCCGAGCTATTCGACTGCAGGGGGCTTCACGCCGAAGCTCCAATACTTGACCACAACTTCTAAGGGGGCGGCGGGGGGGGGCGGGGGGAGGTTGCTGCGAGGTCAATATTTAACAATTCAGAAGGTCATGGGTTTGAGCCTCTTAATCCCAGGCTGATGCTCCCCGGTTGCTCAGTATTGAGGGAGCGCCGCACTGTCGGAGGGGCAGTACTGAGGGAGCGCCGCACTGTCGGAGGGGCAGTACTGAGGGAGCGCCGCACTGTTGGAGGGGCGGTACTGAGGGAGCGCTGCACTGTCGGAGGGTGCAGTACTGAGGGAGTGCTGCACTGTCGGAGGGGCAGTACTGAGGGAGCGCTGCACTGTCGGAGGGGCAGTACTGAGGGAGCGCCGCACTGTTGGAGGGGCAGTACTGAGGGAGCGCTGCACTTTCGGAGGGGCGGTATTGAGGGACAGCTGCACTGTCAGAGGGGCAGTACTCAGGGAGCACTGCATTGTCGGAGGGGCAGTATTAAGGGAGCGCCGCACTGTCGGAGGGCAGTACTGAGGGAGCGCCGCACTGTCGGAGGGGCAGTACTGAGGGAGCGCCGCACTGTCGGAGGGGCAGTACTGAGGGAGCACTGCACTGTCGGAGGGGCAGTACTGAGGGAGCGCCGCACTGTGGGAGGGGCAGTACTGAGGGAGCGCTGCACTGTCGGAGGGGCAGTACTGAGGGAGCGTTGCACTGTCGGAGGGGCAGTACTGAGGGAGCGCTGCACTCTCCGATTACTATCCAGTGCACCCCCCCCTTCCCTTGCCCCCACCGCTGTTTGTGTGTTATGCGACGCCCTCAGTGGTCGAATAGTCTTCCGGTGCACACCCCCGCCCCTGGATTTGCTGTCGAGGTCCAGGTGAGGCCGAGGTCGAGGTCGGGGAGGAGGGGCCGAGGTGGGGGGAGGGTGGAGGCGCGGTGATCTCTTCTGCGGGACTGTACCAAGGGCTTCAGGAGAGGAAGGGGAGAAAGTCATGAGTGGAGAGGGTGGGGGAGTGGGGTGGTGGGAATTAACACGTAATGGGTGTTTGATCTGCATGGATTTTCGGAAGGCGTTTGCCGAAGTGCCACATAGAAGGCTGGTTAACAAAATTGAGGCTCATGGAATAGGTGGGTCAGTGGCAGCTTGGATAAGGAATTGGCTTAAGGACAGAAAACAGCGAGTTGTGGTAAATGGCTGTTTTTCAGACTGGAGGATGGTAGACAGTTGGTGTTCCCCAAGGGTCAGTGCTGGGGCCACTGCTTTTTTTGATATATATATAAGTGACCTGGATATTGGAATACAGAGTAGAATTTCTAAATTTGACGATAACACCAAACTGTGCAAACAGTGAGGATGATATCAATCGACTGCAACAGGACATAGAAAGGCTCGCAGAATGGGCAGACAAGTGGCAGATGGAATTTAATACAGAGAAGTGTGAGGTGATGCATTTTGGCAGAAGGAACAGGGAGAGGCAATATACACTTAATGGCACAGTTTTAAAGAGTGTGCAGGGACAGAGGGACCTGGGAGTTAATGTGCATTGGTCCCTGAAGGTGGCAGGACATATTGAGAGAGTGGTTAGCAAAGCATATGGGATCTTGGGCTTCATAAATAGAGGTATTGAGTACAAAAGTAGAGAAGTTATGCTGAATCTTTATAAAGCGCTGGTTAGGCCACAACTGAAGTATTGCGTCCAGTTCTGGTCACCACACTTTAGGAAGGATGTGAAGGCCCTTGAGAGGGTGCAGAGGAGATTTACCAGAATGATTCCGGGGATGGGGGATCTTAGCTACAAGGACAGGTTGGAGAAGCTGGATTTGTTTTCATTAGAGCAAAGGAGGTTGAGGGGGTGATTTGATAGAGGTGTACAAGATTATGACGGGTTTGGATAGGCTAGACGGGGAAAGGCTGTTCCCACTAGTTGATGGTACAAGGACTAGTTGACACAGATTTAAGGTTTTGGGCAAGAGATACAGGGGGGGGTATGTGAGGAAAAACTTTTTACGCAGCGAGTGGTGAGGACCTGGAACTCGCTGCCGACGGAAGTGGTGGAAGCGGAGACACTCAATGTTTTCAAGGGGAGACTGGATAGGCACTTGAGGGAAATAAACTTGCAGGGCTACGGGGATAGAGCGGGGGAATGGGACTGACTGGATTGTTCTACAGAGAGCCGGCACGGACTAGATGGGCCGAATGGCCTCCTTCTGTGCCGTTATGACTCTATGACTGTGCTTGACACTAACCTCCAGCTTTCTCTTCAGGTGACGTTTTTTATACTCTCTATGTGATTGTCGCAACATCATTGATGGCCTTGGCTTTTTTAACCTTCCTATGCACCCGTTGCCCACCTCGGATGTTTTATTTACGGAATATTTGAAGATCTCCCCAGCCCCCGTTCCCCCCCCCCCCCCCCCCCCCCCCCGCCGATTCATCGCTTTCCTTAGAAGTCCTCCCCCCTCGACAAGCCTCGGGGAGGCAATGCTTCTTTCTCTGGACACAGCAAGATCCACAAACAGCAAGGCGGTCATCGTGGTCCTCGCATCTTCCCCGGGAGAATGGTGTGAATCGGTGGAAGGACTCGCAGGCTGGTTAACAGTGTTACAGGGTGGCGAGGTTGTTGTTTTCATATCGGCAACGCTCCACCCCTGAGAGAATAGTGTGATGTAGCAGAAGGATTGTCAGATTGACCAACAGTTGGACAGGGTGGTGCCATTGTTGTTTTTGTATCTTTTGTATCCTATGTATAAAAATATAAATAGATATATCTATATGTAAACTTATATCATGTAATAAACTGCTATTGTGGTTTTAGCCTGTAACGCCCCGTGCAGATGGGATTGGAGGGGACAGGAGCGCAAGGTGGGGTATCCTGTGCATTATTCTTTGTATATCAACAGTTCGCAGGCCATCCCTTTTCTGCTAACTCAGTCGCACCGCACATACGGGCTATGTCTTATGGTGGCTGTCACCCAGAAATTCGGTTGCGGAGCGCCCAATGTTTGGGCACTTACGGGTACCGAATTGGGTCCAAAATGGTGTCCGAGCAGCGCCTGATGCCATCTTGGTGGGGGTGGTAGTGCGGTCGTTAGGAGCATAAGAACATAAGAAATAGGAGCAGGAGTAGGCCATTTGGCCCTTCGAGCCTCCTCCACCATTCAATAAGATCATGGCCGATCTTCAACCTCATCTCCACCATCCCGCACTATCCCCATATCCCTTGATTCCCTCAGTTCTCAAAAGTTTATCGGCTTCTGTCTTGAATATACTCAACGACTGAGCCTCCACAGCCCTCTGGGGTAGAGAATTCCATAGATTCACAACCCTTTGAATGAAGAAATTTCTCCTCATCCCCAGTCCTAAATGGCCGACCCCTTATTCTGAACATAGACACAGACATAGAAGATAGGAGCAGGAGTAGGCCATTCGGCCCCTCGAGCCTGCTCCGCCATTTAATGAGATCATGGCTGATCATCCAAATTCAGTACCCTGTACCTGCCTTCTCCCCATATCCCTTGATCCCTTTAGCTTTAAGAAATATTCTAACTCCTTCTTGAATATATTTAATGAATTGTACTCAACTGCCTTCTGTGGTAGAGAATTCCACAGGTTCACCACTCTCTGGGTGAAGAAATTCCTCCTCATCTCAGTCCTAAATGGCCGACCCCTTATCCTTAGACTGTGACCCCTGGTTCTGGACTCCCCAGCCAGGGGAAACATCCTCCCTGCATCTACCCTGTTAAGCCCCTTAAGAATTTTATATGTTTCAATGAGATCACCTCTCATTCTTCTAAATTCTAGAGAATATAGGCCTAGTCTACTCAATCTCTCCTCATAGGACAATCCCCCCCATCCCAGGAACCAGTCTGGTGAACCTTCGTTGCACTCCCTCTATGGCAAGTAGATCCTTCCTTAGGTAAGGAGAGCAAAACTGTACACAATACTCCAGGTGTGGTCTCACCAGGGCCATATATAATTGCAGTAAGACGTCTTTACTCTTATACTCTAATCCCTTTGTAACAAAAGCTAACATACCATTAGTTTTCCTAGTTGCTTGCTGTACCTGCATGTTAACTTTCAGTGATTCATGTACAAGGACACCCAGGTCCCTCTGAATGCAAACATTTCCCATTCAAAAAATATTCTGCTTTTTTGTTTTTCCTACCAAAGTAGATAGCTTCACAAATAAAAACAGAAAATGCTGGAAATACTCAGCAGGTCAGGCAGCAACTGTAGAGAGAGAAACAGAGTTAACGTTTCAGGTCGATGACCCTTCGTCAGAATTTCACACTTCCCCACATTGTATTCCATTTGCCATGTTCTTGCCCACCCAGTCAACCTGTCTACATCTCTCTGCAGCCTCTTTGCGTTCTCCTCACATCTTACTGTCCCACCTAACTTTGTATCATCAGCAAACTTGGATATGTTACACTCGGTCCCTTCATCTAAGTCATGAATACAGATTGTAAATAGCTGAGGTCCAAGCACTGATGTTTGCGGTACCCCACTAGTTATGGCCTGCCAACCCGGTGGCATAGTGGTTAGCACTGTTGCCTCACAGCGCCAGGGACCCGGGTTCGAATCTGACCTCGGGTGACTGTGTGGAGTTTGCACATTCTCCCCGTTTCTGCGTGGGTTTCCTTCGGGTGCTCCGGTTTCCTCCCACAGTCCAAAAATGTGCGGGTTAGGTTGATTTGGCTATGATAAATTGACCCTTAGTGTTAGGGGGGGATTAAATATGTGGGGTTATGGGTATAGGATGGGATATGTTAGGGGGAATTAAATATGTGGGGTTACGGGGGTCGGGTGGGATATGTGTACTGTGGGGATTAAAGCAGGGACAGGGTACTGGATTTGGATGATCAGCCATGATCGTATTGAATGGTGGAGCAGGCTCGACGGGCCGAATGGCCTACTCCTGCTCCTAGATTCTATGTTTCTAACCCGAAAAAGTCCCGTTTACATAGGATATACAGCACAGCAACATGGTCATTCTGCCCAACCAGTTTATTCCTACTCTCTGTTTTCTGTCCGTTAACCAATCCTCAATCCATGCTCATATATTACCCCCAATCCTATGAGTCCTAATTTTGAGTAATAACCTCTTGTGTGGCACCTTATCGAATGCCTTTTGAAAATCCAAATAAACTACATCCACTGGTTCCCCCTTATCCATCTTACTAATTATATCTTCAAAAAACTCTAACAGGTTTGTCAAACACGATTTCCCTTTCATAAAACCATGTTGACTCTGCCTAATCAGATTACGATTTTCTAAGTGCCCTGTTACCACGTCCCTAATAATAGATTCTAGCATTTTGCCTACTGCTGACGTAAGGCTAACTGGCCTGTAGTTCCCTGTTTTTTTCTCGTCCTCCTTTCTTAAATAGCGGGGTTATGTTTCCTACCTTCCAATCCTTGGGGACTGTTCTAGAATCTCGGGAATTCTGGAAGATTAATGCCAGTGCATCCACTATCTCTACAGCTACCTCTTTTAAAACCCTAGGATGCAGGTTGTCAGGTCCAGGGGATTTGATGCTACTTAGTCCCATTAATTTCTCCAGTCTTTACTTATACCGATTTCTTTAAGTTCCTCATTCGCGCTAGACCCTTGCTTCCCCATTATTTCCGGAATGTTTTTTGTGTCCGCTACTGTGAAGACAGATACAAAGTATTTGTTTAATGTCCCTGCCATTTCCTTATTGCCCATTATAATTTCTGCTATCTCTGCCTCTAATGGGCCCGTGTTTACTTTCGCTAATCTCTTCCTATTTACATACCTATCGAAACGTTTACAATCTGTTTTTATGTCTCTTGCTAATTTACTCACATATTTTTTCTATTTCCTCATCCAATTTCTTGGTCCTCCTTTGCTGAATTCTAAAATCCTCCCAATCCTCAGGCTTACTACTCTTTTTGGCAGCATTACAAGCCTCTTCCTTTGATCTAATACTATCTTTAAATTCTCTTGTTAGCCACGTTTGGACCACTTTTCCTGTGGGATTTTTGTACCTTAAAGGAATGTATATTTGTTGTAAATTATGTATTAATTTGTGAAACACTGGCTGTAAGGAAATCACTTAAACTCAATTAAATTATTCCTCGTGATTCAGCCTCCGGCGTATTGTCCATAAGACATAAGATGTAGGAGCAGGAGTCGGTCATTGGGCCCCTCGAGCCTGCTCCGCCATTCAATAAGATCATGGCTGATCTGATCTTGGCCTCAACTCCACTTCCCTGCCCGCTCCCCATAACCCTTGACTCCCTTATCGTTCAAAAATCTGTCTATCTCCACCTTAAATATATTCAATGACCCAGCCTCCACAGCTCTCTGGGGAAGAGAATTCCAAAGATTCACGACCCTCTGAGAGAAGAAATTCCTCCTCATTTCCGATTTAAATGGGCGACCCCTTATTCTGAAGCTATGCCCCCTAGTTCTAGATTCCCCCACGAGGGGAAACATCCTTTCTGCATCTACCCTGTCAAGTCCCTTCAGAATCTTATCCAATGAGTATAGGCCCAACCTGCTCAACCTTTCTTCATAAGACAACCCCTTCATCTCCGGAATCAACCTCGTGAACCTTCTCTGAACTGCCTCCAATGCGAGTATATCCCTCCTTAAATAAGGAGACCAAAACTGTACGCAGTACTCCAGGTGTGGTCTCACCAACGCCCTGTACAGTTGTAGCAGGACTTCCCTACTTTTATACTCCATTCCCTTTGCAATAAAGGCCAACACTCCATTTGCCTTCCTAATTACTTGCTGTACTTGCATGCTAACTTTTTGTGATTCATGTACAAGGACCCCCAGATCCCTCTGTACCTCAGCATTTTGTAATCTCTCCCCATTTAAAGAATAATTTGCTTTTTTATTTTTCCTACCAAAGTGGATAACCTCGCATTTTCCCACATTAAACTCCATCTGCCAGATTTTTGCCCACTCACTTAGCCTATCTATATCCCTTTGGAGATTCTTTGCATCCTCCACACAATTTGCTTTCCCACCCATCTTTGTATCATCAGCAAATTTGGCTACATTACCCTCGGTCCCTTCATCCAAGTCATTAATGTAGATTGTAAATAGTTGAGGCCCCAGCACTGATCCCTGCGGCACCCCACTAGTTACAGTATGCCAACCTGAAAATGACCCATTTATCCCGACTCTCTGCTTTTTGTTAGTTAGCCAATCCTCTATCCATACTAATATATTACCCCAAATGCATGTTTATTACTCAGACACCAAGGGCTGGATTTTCAATGACCCGTGCAGTCGGGTTTGGAGGCGTGCGGGGGGTTAAAGTTGCAGATTCGGGTGTCCCGACCCCATCCCGACTCCATTCCACCTCCACGCAATTTTGACAAAATCGGTCGCGGGGTTCCCGACTCCGTCCCGCCTCCAAGAGGCGGGAGAGGCCATTAAAGCCCTTAACAAGCCCTAAATTGGCTCCGTAATGCCATTTTGAAACGTTTTAGCTAGTTTAACCCTTTTCCCACGTGAAGCACGCCCGGTGTGAAACACGCCAGTGAAACCTGGCGGGAGCACAAGTGGATAGCTGACTCTCAGCTGCAGGTCCACTATTACAACGGAGATGTGATGAAGGTAGTAGTAGTATTAGGTCTGAAAGTTGCCTCTGATGCTGCTGCATTGAATGTCTTCAGAGACTGCCTGGCCTTTGCTGTGAGAGGACCTGGATGCAAAAAAAATTCTCATTCTCTCTCTCTCTCGCTCTCTCTCCTTAGAGATGCTGCTCATTTTGCATCCAGGTCCTCTCACACCAAAGGCCAGGCAGTCTCTGACCTTCAATGCAGCAGCAATGATGACATCATCAGAGGTGACTTTCAGACTGAAACCACTAATTGGTTCATGGGCTCCCACATGCTGGAACTCAATTGTCCAATTAAGTGAAAATTGCATCAATCTCCCCACATCCAATTGCAGGCGGGTGGATAACACAAAATGCGGATGACACGACCCCAACCCGACCCCAGTATCAAAATCCTGCCCCAATAGTGTAATAACTATTACAGTTATCAGACTCATGCAACCTGGCTTCCTGCAGACCCAAGGTGATCAAGCTTGGCCTCCGGAGGTGTTGGACTCCAGACCGTCCCGTGACCTCCAAACTCCAGAAGGCTGTTGCCTGTTCTTTGTACACCCCTTTTTTGCGAGTCATATCACATGTTGCCCAGAATGTACACTGGAGCGATGTTTCCTCCTCGCCAAACCTCCAGACTTCACATAACAGCCATCTTGATGGTTTAACTGTTAATCAGTCCAACCTGACATGCGAACATGCGAATTAGGAGCAGGAGTAGGCCACACTCGGCCTCTCGAGCCTGCTCCGCCATTCAATAAGATCATGGCTGATCTGATTACTCCACATCCCCGCCTACCCCCGATAACCTTTCGCCCCCTTGCTTACCAAGAATCTACCTACCTCTACCTTAAAAATATTCAAAGACTCCGCTTCTACCTCCCTCTGAGGAAGAGAGTTCCAAAGATTCACCACCCTCTGTGAGAAAAAATTTCTCCTCATCTCTGTCTTAAATGGGCGACCCCTGATTTTTAAACAGTGACCCCCCTAGTTCTGGATTCTCCCACAAGAGGAAACATCCTCTCCACCTCCACCCTGTCCAGAGCCCTCAGGATCTTATATGTTTCAATCAAGTCACCTCTTACTCTTCTAAACTCCAGCGGATACAAGCCCAGCCTGTCCAACCTTTCCTCATAAGACAACCCGCCCATTCCAGGTATTAGTCCAGTAAACCTTCTCTGAAATGCTTCCAACGCATTTACATCCTTCCTTAAATAAGGAGACCAATACTGTACACAGTACTCCAGATGTGGTCTCACCAATGCCCTGTATAACTGAAATGAGAAGTCGCACAACACCAGGTTATAGTCCAACAGTTTTATTTAAAATTACGAGCTTTGGGAGCTATCGCCCCTTCTTCAGGTACAGTGAGGGAATACAAATCGATTACACCGTATATAAACACAGAGAACAATGGCCCAGAAATTAAACATCGATGGTTCCCGCGGGGGTAAGGATTCCCCGCGATATCGCACTCCGCGCCTACCTTTTTGTTTCGGGCCCACACGAACTTCAGTTTCAGGGCCTCTCCCTGTTGCCAGCGTGCAGTGCTTGCGTGTCCCAGAGGCGCAATTAGTTTGTGCGAGCTCTGGGATCACGTGATTCAGTTAGAGCCAATGGCAGCACACCATCTTTCATTCATAGTTTTGACAGCAAAGGCTGTCAAAGCTATGAATACTACAAGCCCCCAAAAGAACAGCTAAACCTCTATTAAATTAAAAAAAAAGCCATCACATTAATAAAATAAGTATAGTTAAATAAATTAACCACTTTAAACAAAAAATTAAATTTTTGAAAACATTTTAAATCTTTTTAAAAGTTATAAAAATAAACTTACCTTTCTTTAAAGTCTCTAAAAAAGATAAACCTGTTGAAAATTTTTTAAAATAACACTTAATTAACTACTTACCTTGTTAAAAGGGGGTCCTACGCCTGCTTTCTTTATGTGTAAAATCTTCGCCACTTACCTGCGTGTTCAAACCTGAAAAAAAAACTAAGTGTGCTGCGTGCGCACAGCCTGTAGTGCGCACGCGGTTCACTTAGGAACCGCCCCCTTTGCAATACACGAAGTGCCGGTTTCCCGCGCATGCGCAGTGCAGGCAGGAAACCGGCAATTCTGGAACTAATACGCGAGAGTACACAGTGCGTACTCTTGCGTATTAGGTCTAATTTTCGGGCCAATGTGTCTGCAGAGATACAATTTGTTAGGGAGGCATTACATCAGAGACACATCAGAGTACAGCTAAGACAATGAGGTGGGGTCACAGGGGGTCCAACGTGTCAAATGCTGCCGTCTGCAGTTAAGCTTTTAACATTTTTTTTTAAATTGGAAAGACAGACAACGATGTCGAGTCACGTTCTGTAGCGTGACATGAACCCGAGATCCCTGTTGAGGCCGTCCTCATGGGTGCGGAACTTGGCTATCAGTTTCTGCTCGATGATTTTGCGTTGTCGTGTGTCTCGAAGGCCGCCTTGGAGAACGCTAACCCGCAGATCCGAGGCTGAATGTCCTTGACTGCGGAAGTGTTCCCCGACTGGGAGGTAACAATCCTGCCTGGCGATTGTTGCGCGGTGTCCGTTCATACGTTGTCTCAGTGTCTGCATGGTCTCGCCGATGTACCATGCTCCGGGGCATCCTTTCCTGCAACGTATGAGGTAGACAACGTTGGCCGAGTCACATGAGTATGTATCATGTACCTGGTGGGTGGTGTCCTCACGTGTGATGATGGTATCTGTGTTGATGATCTGGCATGTCTTGCAGAGGTTGCCGTGGCAGGGTTGTGTGGTGTCGTGGTCGCTGTTCTCCTGACAGCTGGGTAATTTGCTGTGAACGATGGTACTTTTGAGGTTAGGCGGCTGCTTGAAGGCGAGTAGTGGAGGCGTGGGGATGGCCTTAGCCACGTATAACTGAAGCATAACCTCCCTACTTTTGTATTCAATTCCCCTCGCAATAAACGATAACATTCTATTAGCTTTCCTAATGACTTGCTGTACCTGCATAGTAACCTTTTGCGATTCATGCACTAGGACACCCAGATCCCTCTGCATCTCAGAGCTCTGCAATCTCTCACCATTTAGATAATATGCTTCTTTTTTATTCTTCCTGCCAAAATGGACAATTTCACATTTTCCCTCATTATACATCCAGCCTTAGTATTACAAAAGGAACAGGATGACCTAGACAATCCCAGATAGTTAACGTGATCCTACTTGGGTGCTTCCTCTCTCTTAGGCCGTCCCTCGGAACCGAGGATGATTTGCTTCCACACTAAAAATGAGTTCGCAGGTGACCGATGAGTCCAATGCGGGACCTACAGTCTCTGTCACAGGTGGGGCAGACGGTGGTTGAAGGGGCGGGTGGGTGGGGTGCTTGGGTTGACGTGCGCTCCTTGCGCTGTTTGCGCTTGGCTTCCGCTTGCTCCCGGCGAAGAGACTCGAGGTGTTCGGCGCCTTCCCGGATGCTTCTCCTCCACTTTGTGCGGTCTTGGGCCAGGGATTCCCAGGTGTCGGTGGGGATGTTGCATTTTTTCAAGGAGGCTTTGAGGGTGTCCTTGAAGCGTTTCCTCTGCCCACCTGGGGCTCCCTTGCCGTGCCGGAGCTCCGAGTAGAGCGCTTGTTTTGGGAGTCTCGTATCGGGCATGCGGACGATGTGACCCGTCCATCGGGGCTGATCGAGCGTGGTCAAAGCTTCGATGCTGGGGATGTTGGCCTGAGCGAGAACACTGACGTTGGTGCGCCTATCCTGCCAATGGATTTGCAGGATCTTGCGGAGGCAGCGTTGGTGGTACCTCTCCAGTGCTTTGAGGTGCCTGCTGTACATGGTCCATGTCTCGGAGGCATACAGGAGGGCGGGTATCACTACTGCTCTGTAGACCATGAGCTTGGTGCCGGGTTTGAGGTCCTGGTCTTCAAACACTCTCTTCCTCAGGCGGCCGAAGGCTGCACTGGCACACTGAAGGCGGTGTTGGACTTTGTCATCGACGTCTGCCCTTGTCGACAGTAAGCTCCCGAGGTATGGAAAGTGGTCCACGTTGTCCAAGGCCTCGTCATGGATTTTGATAATCGGGGAGCAGTACTGTGAGGCGGGGGCAGGTTGGTAGAGGACCTTTGTCTTACGGATGTTTAGTGTAAGGCCCATGCTCTCATACGCTTCGGTGAAGGTGTCCTGACTTCCATTGTCCCGACTAATCTCCAATATTAGCATATCCTAATCAGACAATGGCCTAGAGATATGATGGGACACGTGAGACAGAGACAAGTTCTAACACTAGTCATTGCTTGTCTACCATCATACCTTTTAATGTAGTTTCCCAATCTACCTTAGCCAACTCACCCCTCATCCCTACATAGTTTGCTTTGTTTGGCTGCCCGTGTCCTAACTGGCACCAAGTCCCGTTCGCCCATCACCCCTGTGCTCGCTGACCTACATTGGCTGGCTCCCGGTTAAGCCACGCCTCGATTTCAAAAATTCTCATCCTTGTTTTCAAATCCCTCCATGGCCTCGCCCCCCTCCCTACCTCTGTAATCTCCTTCAGCCCCACAACCCCCCCTGAAGATATCTGCGCTCCTCTAATTCTGCCCTCTTGAGCATCCCTGATTATAATCGCTCAACCATTGGTGGCCGTGCCTTCTGTTGCCTAGGCCCTAAGCTCTGGAATTCCCTGCCTAAACCTCTCCACCTCGCTACCTCTCGTTCCTCCTTTAAGACGCTCCTTAAAACCTATCTCTTTGACCAAGCTTTTGGTCACCCGTCCTAATTTCTCCTTATGTGGCTCGGTGTCAAATTTTTTGTCTTATAACACTCCTGTGAAGCGCCTTGGGACGTTTTACTGTTAAAGGCGCTATATCAATATAAGTTGTTATTGTTTTTTAGATTTAAGACCCTAGTTGCGGACTTAACTAAATCACTTTCAAACTCAATATAAAATTCAAGCATATTATGGTCACTCTTCCCTAAAGGCCCCTTTCCTACAAGGTTATTAATTAATTTTTTCTCATTGCACAATACTAGATCTAAAATAGCCTGTTCCCTAGTTGGTTCCTCAACATACTGATCTAGAAAACTATCTCGTATGGGGAGGGCTAATGAGGCAAGGGAATACATATTAAATGGTAGGACACTGACTAGTGTAGAGGAACAAAGGGACCTTGGAGTGCAGGTCCACAGATCCCTGAAGGTAGCAGGCCAGGTAGATAAGTTGGTTAAGAAGGCATACGGAATGCTTGCCTTTATTAGCCGTGGCATAGAATACAAGAGCAGGGGAGGTTATGCTTCAACTGTATAAAACACTAGTTAGGCCTCAGCTAGAGTACTGCGTGCAGTTCTGGTCACCACATTACAGGAAGGATGTGGTTGCACTAGAGAGGGTGCAGAGGAGATTTACAAGGATGTTGCCGGGAGTAGAGAATCTTAGCTATGAGGAAAGACTGGATAGGCTGGGGTTGTTTTCCTTGGAACAGAGGAGGCTGAGGGGAGACCTTATTGAGGTGTATAAAATTATGAGGGGCCTAGATAGAGTGGATAGAAAGGACCTACTTCCCCTTAGCAGAGGGGTCAAAAACCGGGGGCCATAGATTTAAAGTAATTGGTGGAAGGTTTAGAGGGGATTTGAGGGGAAATTTCTTCACCCAGAGGGTGGTGGGGGTCTGGAACTCACTGCCTGAAAGGGTGGTAGAGGCAGGAACCCTAACCACATTTAAAAAGTACTTGGATATGCGCTTGAAGTGTCGTAACCTGCAGGGCTACGGACCAAGAGCTGGGAAGTGGGATTAGGCTGGATAGCTCTTTGTTGGCCGGCGCGGGCACGATGGGCCCAATGGCCTCCTTCCGTGCTGTAACTTTATATGAATCTATGCATTCCATGAGCTCGTCCTCCACACTATTACTGCAAACTTGGTTTGCCCAGTCTATATGTGGATTAAAGTCCCCCATGATTACTGTATTACCCTTGTTACATGCGCCTCTAATTTCCTGCTTTATACTCTGCCCTACATTACAACTACTGTTTGGGGGCCTGTAAACAACTCCCGCCAAAGTTTTCTGCCCCCTGCTGTTTCTTAGCTCCACCCAAACTGATTCTACTTCTTGATTTTCGGAGCTAAGATCCTTTCGCTCTACTGCCTTTATCCCATCCTTTATTATCAGGGCTACAGCTAATCCTTTTCCATTTTGCCTATCTCTTCTGAAAGTTAAGTATCCTGGAATATTTAGTTCCCAACCTTGGCCACATTGCAACCACATCTCTGTAATGGCTATTAGATCAAACCTATTAATTTCTATCTGCGCTATTAATTCATCTATTTTGTTGCGAATGCTTCGTGCATTCAGATATAGTGCCTTTAGCTTTGACTTTTTTCTATTTTTCCCTGATGTCACCTTAGTCACTGATGTGCTATTACCTTTGTTATTCTCTCTGTCCCTTCCTGACCCACTCTGCTTATTTTTACCCAAAGCTCTGCTCTGCTCCAGAGCCTTAACATTTCTCTCGCTGCTTTTAAATTTACTCTTCCCTGAATCCTCCCCATCCACCCCCCTCCTTCATTAGTTTAAAGCCCTGTCTACTGCCCTAGTTACTCAATTCGCCAGGACACCATTCCCAGCTCAGTTTAAGTGGAGCCCATCCCAACAGAACAGCTCGCTCTTTCTCCAGTACTGGTGCCAGTGCCCCATGAACCGAAACCCCTGCCTCCCACACCACTCTTTCAGCCACGCATTTTAACCTTCTAATCTGTTTGTCCCGGTGCCAATTGGCGCGTGGCTCAGGCAACAATCCAGAGATTGTTACCTTTGAGGTTCTGCTTTTTGAATTTGGATCCCAGCTCCTCGAACTCCCTCAGCAGAACCTCATTCCTAGTTCTACCTATGTCGTCGGTTCCTACGTGGACCACGACAACCGGATCCTCCTCCCTCCCACTCCAAGTTCTTCTCCAGCCGCGAGGAGATGTCTTTAACCCTGGCAACACAGCCTTCGGTACTCCCTGTCACGGTTGCAGAGAACAGTATCTATCCCCCTGACTATGCTGTTGCCTACCACTACCACATTCCTTTTTACTCCCCCTCACTTGTTAACTGTGGCTCACTGGGTAGCACACTCGCCTCTGAATCAGAAGGTTGTGGGTTCAAGTCCCACGCCGGGGACTTGCGCACTTAAAGCTAGGCTGACGCTCCAGTGCAGTACTGCAGGAGCGGAGAGAGCGACGGTACAGTGAGTATTTAAACTCACTTTCGCCGGCTTTTTTCAGAGGCTTACCAATCTCGCAGACGGGCGGTGGCGTTCCAGAGCCACGTCACGATTCAAAAAGTGACGCGGGCAAGAGGAAGCAGCTGATTGGGTGAGTAGGGCCAGGTGAGTATTTATACTACTCTATAGTTTGTGAGCAGTCGCACAACACCAGGTTATAGTCCAACAGGTTTATTTGAAATCACAAGCTTTCGGAGCGCTGCTCCTTCGTCAGGTGAAGTGAAGAGATGCATATAGGCACAGCATATATAGTCAGAGAACACTGCCAGATGACTGCAGTTAATCTTTCTAACTGCCCTTTATCACACCTCAGCAGAGAGATAATCACGGCAATCAAAGGTGTGGATGGTGTCCAAACAGGTCAGTCAGGAAAACATTACATCAAAGACAATGAGGTGGGGTCACAGGGGGGTCACATGTGGCAGATGCTGGGGTCGGTACGGAAAACAAAAACACTTTTTTTGCTGGAAATCACAGCAGGTCCGGCCGCACCTGTGTAGAGAGAACAAGCCAACGACGGCTCGAGTCTGGATGACTCTACGTCCTGTAGCGTGACATGAACCCAAGATCCCGGTCGAGGCCGTCCTCATGGGTGCTGAACTTGGCTCTCAGTTTCTGCTCGAGGATTTGGCGTTGTCGTGTGTCTCAAAGGCCGCCTTGGAGAACGCTTACCCGCAGATCGGAGGCTGAACGTCCTTGACTGCTGAAGTGTTCCCCGACTGAGAGGGAACACTCCTGCCTGGTGATTGTTGCGCGGTGTCCGTTGATACGTTGTCGTAGTGTCTGCATGGTCTCGCCGATGTACCGTGCTCCGGGGCATCCTTTCCTGCAACGTATGAGGTAGACAACGTTTGACAGTTAAGGCTAATAGGGGGAGAAATTCAGTATCGCCCCATTTGGGGCGCAATTATCGGCCCGGCGCAAAGATTAGCGCCTGGCGCTAATTATCGCCTCCGACTGCAAACTTGACTTTTATCGCCCCTGGAGGTGATTGGAGCGCTAAATCAGGCGCTTCACACCTGTCTTAAGGCGCAAAGGCCGAGGAGCGAGGCGCTACCTCAGAGCGCTGGCGAAGCTCATGTGATGTCAGTTTGCAATGGAACACACACACAATGGCACCAGCCAGTTCTTAAAGGGGAGGGTCGATCTTGCTCTCCATCCACACCTGCTCATTGCAGCCTTGAATCTCGACCTGGAGAGACCTGCACATCAAATCTGCTGGAAATAACAAAAGAGAGAACTAGGGAAAGAGCTCAGAGTGCAGCCCCCGTAGTCTCTTCTAAATCGATACAAGGAAGGTCAAATCAAAATGAACCTGCAAAGTGCTGCTCAGGACCCAAAACTCCTTCACACAGCGTTGAATCTTTCCAGAAGTCTCCCTCTCTCTCTCTCAGAATGCGTGGTGCAAAAATGTCACCAACAATAAAAGGCAGGAAGCGGTCGCCTTTAAATAGCGCTCCCCCAGTCCCTTCCTGACTGCAAAACGCTCCCCTCAACATGTCGTTGCTAGCGGCAGGCGGTAAGGCAGGGGGCACCACTCAATATCCGCTCTGGGGCGCTACCGGGGCGTTGCGCACTCGACTGACGTCACGATCTGCCGGCGCAGGAGATCGTGGCGGTAGTGTTTAGCACCGCCGCAAAATGTCCAGTTAATTTCGCGAGCGGCGCAAACATCGCCGCGCCCAGGCGCGAGTTGCTTTGCGCCCCATTAGCGCCCTCTTAAGGCGCTAACGGGAGGCGCAACCAACTGAATTTTCCCCCCACAGTTTATAAAGTTTAGAAGGTCTTAATTTTGTGGTTATAGTTTCTACGGTCTCAGTTGTGTAGCGGAGAGTGCTAGTAAACAAGGGCCCTTGACTATATCATTTAATTGTAGTGTAATTTGTGGTATTGATTTGATTTAATTTAATTTAAATTAATTAAAGGGTAAGTCATGGCAGCACAGCTCGGCCCCGTGGTATGCTCCTCCTGCGCTATGTGGGAAATCAGGGACACTTCCTGTGTCCCTGACGACCATGTGTGCGGGAAGTGTATCCAGCTGCAGCTACTGGCAGACCGCATTGCGGTGCTGGAGCTGCGGATGGATACATACTGGAGCATTCGCAATGCTGAGGACGTCATGGATATCACATTTAATGAGTTGGTCACACCGCAGGTAAAGGCTGCACAGTCAGGAAGGGAATGGGTGACCGCCAGGCAGAATAGTAGGCACAGGCAGGTAGTGCAGGGGTCACCTGTGGACATCCCCCTCTCAAACAGATATACCGCTTTGGATATTGTTGAGGAGGATGGCTTATCAGGGGAAGGCAGCAGCAACCAACTTCCTGGCACCATGGGTGGTTCTGCTGCACAGGACGGGAGGAAAAAGAACGGTAGAGCTATAGTGATAGGGGATTCTATTGGAAGGGGAATAGATAGGCGTTTCTGCGGCCGCAAACGAGACTCCAGAATGGTATGTTGCCTCCCAGGTGCAAGGGTCAAGGATGTCTCGGTGCAGCTGCAGGGCATTATGGAGGGGGAGGGTGAACAGCCAGTTGTCGTGGTGCATATAGGTATCAACGATATAGGTAAAAAACAGGATGAGGTCCTAAAAGCAGAATATAGGGAGTTAGGAGGTAAATTAAAAAAATATGACCTCAAAGGTAGTAATCTCAGGATTGCTACCAGTGCCACGTGCTAGTCAGAGTAGAAATAGAAGGATATTTCAGATGAATACGTGGCTAGAGGAATGGTACACGGGGGAGGGATTCAAATTCCTGGGGCATTGGAACCGGTTCTGGGGGAGGTGGGACCAGTACAAACGGGACGGTCTGCACCTGGGCAGGCTGAATGGCCTCCTCTTGTTCCTGTGTAACAGGCTCGAGGGGCTGAATGGCCTCCTCTTGTTCCTGTGTAACAGGCTCAAGGGGCTGAATGGCCTCCTCCTGTTCCTGTGTAACAGGCTCGAGGGGCTGAATGGCCTCCTCCTGTTCCTGTGTAACAGGCTCGAGGGGCTGAATGGCCTCCTCTTGTTCCTGTGCAACAGGCTCGAGGGGCTGAATGGCCTCCTCCTGTTCCTGTGTAACAGGCTCGAGGGGCTGTATGGCCTCCTCCTGTTCCTGTGTAACAGGGTCGAGGGACTGAATGGCCTCCTCTGTTCCTGTGTAACAGGCTGGAGGGGCTGAATGGCCTCCTCCTGTTCCTGTGTAATAGGTTCGAGGGGCTGAATGGCCTCCTCCTGTTCTTGTGTAACAGGCTCGTGGGGCTGAATGGCCTCCTCCTGTTCCTGTGTAACAGGCTCGAGTGGCTGAATGGCCTCCTCCTGTTCCTGTGTAACAGGCTCGAGTGGCTGAAAGGCCTCCTCCTGTTCCTGTGTAACAGGCTCGAGTGGCTGAATGGCCTCCTCCTGTTCCTGTGTAACAGGCTCGAGTGGCTGAATGGCCTCCTCCTGTTCCTGTGTAACAGGCTCGAGTGGCTGAATGGCCTCCTCCTGTTCCTGTGTAACAGGCTCGAGTGGCTGAACGGCCTCCTCCTGTTCCTGTGTAACAGGCTCGAGTGGCTGAACGGCCTCCTCCTGTTCCTGTGTAACAGGCTCGAGGGGCTGAATGGCCTCCTCCTGTTCCTGTGTAACAGGGTCGAGGGACTGAATGGCCTCCTCTGTTCCTGTGTAACAGGCTGGAGGGGCTGAATGGCCTCCTCCTGTTCCTGTGTAACAGGCTCGAGGGGCTGAATGGCCTCCTCCTGTTCCTGTGTAACAGACTCGAGTGGAAATGAAACTCGTGACAAAATGAGGGACCAGGATTATTCGATCATGTCCGATCCCGCGTGACCAGGCAACATGTCATGCAGGCTGAGCTATAGGTAAGATCGGCCATGTACAGCCTCACAAAATCAAGTCCTATATCTGAAATAATCTCTCCCCATCGCCCTATACTACAGTCCAGTTTACTCACACTGTCACTCAGTAACCCCTCTCCCCCAGCGCCCTGTGTTACTGACTGTATCTCTACTGATGATAATCCAGCTCCCTCACACTGTCACTCAGTAACCCCTCTCCCCCAGCGCCCTGTGTTACTGACTGTATCTCTACTGATGTTAATCCAGCTCCCTCACACTGTCACTCAGTAACCCCTCTCCCCAGCACCCTGTGTGACTGACTGTATCTCTACTGATGTTAATCCAGCTCCCTCACACTGTCACTCAGTAACCCCTCTCCCCCAGCGCCCTGTGTTACTGACTGTATCTCTACTGATGTTAATCCACTCCCTCACACTGTCACTCAGTAACCCCTCTCCCCCAGCGCCCTGTGTTACTGACTGTATCTCTACTGATGTTAATCCAGCTCCCTCACACTGTCACTCAGTAACCCCTCTCCCCCAGCGCCCTGTGTTACTGACTGTATCTCTACTGATGTTAATCCAGCTCCCTCACACTGTCACTCAGTAACCCCTCTCCCCCAGGGCCCTGTGTTACTGACTGTATCTCTACTGATGTTAATCCAGCTCCCTCACACTGTCGCTCAGTAACCCCTCTCCCCCAGCGCCCTGTGTTACTGACTGTATCTCTACTGATGTTAATCCAGCTCCCTCACACTGTCACTCAGTAACCCCTCTCCCCCCAGCGTCCTGTGTTACTGACTGTATCTCTACTGATGTTAATCCAGCTCCCTCACACTGTCACTCAGTAACCCCTCTCCCCCAGCGTCCTGTGTTACTGACTGTATCTCTACTGATGTTAATCCAGCTCCCTCACACTGTCACTCAGTAACCCCTCTCCCCCAGCGCCCTGTGTTACTGACTGTATCTGTACTGATGTTAATCCAGCTCCCTCCCACTGTCACTCAGTAACTCCTCCCCCAGCGCCCTGTGTTACTGACTGTATCTCTACTGATGTTAATCCAGCTCCCTCCCACTGTCACTCAGTAACCCCTCTCCCCCAGCGCCCTGTGTAACTGACTGTATCTCTACTGATGTTAATCCAGCTCCCTCCCACTGTCACTCAGTAACCCCTCTCCCAGCGCCCTGTGTTACTGACTGTATCTCTACTGATGTTAATCCAGCTCCCTCACACTGTCACTCAGTAACCCCTCTCCCCCAGCGCCCTGTGTCACTGACTGTATCTCTACTGATGTTAATCCAGCTCCCTCCCACTGTCACTCAGTAACCCCTCTCCCCCAGCGCCCTGTGTAACTGACTGTACCTCTACTGATGTTAATCCAGCTCCCTCACACTGTCACTCAGTAACCCCTCTCCCCCAGCGTCCTGTGTAACTGACTGTACCTCTACTGATGTTAATCCATCTCCCTCACACTGTCACTCAGTAACCCCTCTCCCCCAGCGTCCTGTGTTACTGACTGTATCTCTACTGATGTTAATCCATCTCCCTCACACTGTCACTCAGTAACCCCTCTCCCCCAGCGTCCTGTGTAACTGACTGTATCTCTACTGATGTTAATCCATCTCCCTCACACTGTCACTCAGTAACCCCTCTCCCCCAGCGCCCTGTGTAACTGACTGTACCTCTACTGATGTTAATCCATCTCCCTCACACTGTCACTCAGTAACCCCTCTCCCCCAGCGTCCTGTGTAACTGACTGTATCTCTACTGATGTTAATCCATCTCCCTCACACTGTCACTCAGTAACCCCTCTCCCCCAGCGCCCTGTGTAACTGACTGTATCTCTACTGATGTTAATCCATCTCCCTCACACTGTCACTCAGTAACCCCTCTCCCCCAGCGCCCTGTGTAACTGACTGTATCTCTACTGATGTTAATCCAGCTCCCTCACACTGTCACTCAGTAACCCCTCTCCCCCTGCACCCTGTGTTACTGACTGTATCTCTACTGATGTTAATCCATCTCCCTCACACTGTCACTCAGTAACCCCTCTCCCCCAGCGCCCTGTGTTACTGACTGTATCTCTACTGATGTTAATCCAGCTCCCTCACACTGTCACTCAGTAACCCCTCTCCCCCAGCGCCCTGTATTACTGACTGTATCTCTACTGATGTTAATCCAGCTCCCTCACACTGTCACTCAGTAACCCCTCTCCCCCAGCGCCCTGTGTTACTGACTGTATCTCTACTGATGTTAATCCAGCTCCCTCACACTGTCACTCAGTAACCCCTCTCCCCCAGCGCCCTGTGTTACTGACTGTATCTCTACTGATGTTAATCCAGCTCCCTCACACTGTCACTCAGTAACCCTCTCCCCCCAGCGCCCTGTGTTACTGACTGTATCTCTACTGATGTTAATCCAGCTCCCTCACACTGTCACTCAGTAACCCCTCTCCCCCAGCGCCCTGTGTTACTGACTGTATCTCTAATGATGTTACACCAGTCAGTGCACAGATATCTCCCTGAGAGAGAGGGGACTGAGAGACACCAGTCAGTGTACAGATATCTCCCTGAGAGAGAGGGGACTGGGAGACACCAGTGAGTGTACAGATATCTCCCTGAGAGAGAGGGACTGAGACACACCAGTCAGTGTACAGATATCTCCCTGAGAGAGAGGGACTGAGAGACACCAGTCAGTGTACAGATATCTCCCTGAGAGAGAGGGACTGAGAGACACCAGTCAGTGTACAGATATCTCCCTGAGGGAGAGGGACTGAGAGACACCAGTCACTGTACAGATATCTGCCTGAGGGAGAGGGACTGAGAGACACCAGTCAGTGTACAGATATCTCCCTGAGAGAGAGGGATTGAGAGCCACCAGTCAGTGTACAGATATCTCCCTCAGAGAGGGGACTGAGAGACACCAGTCAGTGTGCAGATATCTCCCTGAGGGAGACTAACTGAGAGACACCAGTCAGTGTACAGATATCTCCCTGGGAGAGAGGGGACTGAGAGACACCAGTCTGTGTACAGATATTTCCCTGAGGGAGAAGGCCTGAGAGACACCAGTCAGTGTACAGATATCTCCCTGAGGGAGAGGGGACTGAGACACCAGTCAGTGTACAGATATCTCCCTGAGGGAGAGGTGACTGAGAGACACCAGTCACTGTACAGATATCTCCCTGAGAGACAGGGACTGAGAGACACCAGTCAGTGTACAGATATCTCCCTGAGAGAGAGGGACTGAGAGACACCAGTCACTGTACAGATATCTGCCTGAGGGAGAGTGACTGAGAGACACCAGTCAGTGTAATGATATCTCCCTGAGAGAGAGGGGACGGAGACACCAGTCAGTGTAAAGATATCTCCATGAGGGAGAGGGGACTGAGAGACACTAGTCAGTGTAATGATATCTCCCTGAGAGAGAGGGGACTGAGACACCAGTCAGTGTACAGATATCTTCCTGAGGGGGAGGGACTGAGAGACACCAGTCAGTGTACCGATATCTTCCTGAGAGAGAGGGGACTGAGAGACACCAGTCAGTGTACAGATATCTCCCTGAGAGAGAGGGACTGAGAGACACCAGTCAGTGTACAGATATCTCCCTGAGAAAGAGAGACTGAAAGACACCAGTCAGTGTACAGATATTTCCCCGGGGGAGAGGGACTGAGAGACACCAGTCAGTGTACAGATATCTCCCTGAGGGAGAGGGGACTTAGAGACACCAGTCAGTGTACAGATATCTCCCTGAGAGAGGGGGGACTGAGAGACACCAGTCAGTGTACAGATATCTCCCTGAGAGAGAGGGGACTGAGAGACACCAGTCAGTGTACAGATATCTCCCTGAGAGAGAGGGACTGAGACACCAGTCAGTGTACAGATATCTCCCTGAGAGAGAGGGGACTGAGAGACATGAGTCAGTGTACAGATATCTCCCTGAGAGAGAGGTGACTGAGAGACACCAGTCAGTGTACAGATATCTCCCTGAGAGAGAGGGACTGAGAGACACCAGTCAGTGTACAGATATCTCCCTGAGAAAGAGAGACTGAAAGACACCAGTCAGTGTACAGATATTTCCCCGGGGGAGAGGGACTGAGAGACACCAGTCAGTGTACAGATATCTCCCTGAGGGAGAGGGGACATAGAGACACCAGTCAGTGTACAGATATCTCCCTGAGAGAGGGGGGACTGAGAGACACCAGTCAGTGTACAGATATCTCCCTGAGAGAGAGGGACTGAGACACCAGTCAGTGTACAGATATCTCCCTCAGGGAGAGGGACTGAGAGACACCAGTCAGTGTATAGATATGTCCCTGAGAGAGAGGGGACTGAGAGACACCATTCAGTGTACAGATATCTCCCTGAGGGAGAGGGACTGAGAGACACCAGTCAGTGTACAGATATCTCCCTGAGGGAGAGGGACTGAGAGACACCAGTCAGTGTACAGATATCTCCCTGAGAGAGAGGGGACTGAGAGACATGAGTCAGTGTACAGATATCTCCCTGAGAGAGAGGTGACTGAGAGACACCAGTCAGTGTACAGATATCTCCCTGAGAGAGAGGGACTGAGAGACACCAGTCAGTGTACAGATATCTCCCTGAGAAAGAGAGACTGAAAGACACCAGTCAGTGTACAGATATTTCCCCGGGGGAGAGGGACTGAGAGACACCAGTCAGTGTACAGATATCTCCCTGAGGGAGAGGGGACATAGAGACACCAGTCAGTGTACAGATATCTCCCTGAGAGAGGGGGGACTGAGAGACACCAGTCAGTGTACAGATATCTCCCTGAGAGAGAGGGACTGAGACACCAGTCAGTGTACAGATATCTCCCTCAGGGAGAGGGACTGAGAGACACCAGTCAGTGTATAGATATGTCCCTGAGGAGAGGGGACTGAGAGACACCATTCAGTGTACAGATATCTCCCTGAGGAGAGGGGACTGAGAGACACCAGTCAGTGTACAGATATCTCCCTGAGAGAGAGGGACTGAGAGACACCAGTCAGTGTACAGATATCTCCCTGAGAGAGAGGGACTGAGAGACACCAGTCAGTGTACAGATATCTCCCTGAGGGAGAGGGAATCATAGAACCATAGAATAGTACAGCACAGAAGGAGGCCATTCGGCCCAACGAGTCTGTGCCGGCTCTTTCGAAGAGCGATCCAGTTAGTCTCACTCCCCTGCTCTTTCCCCATATCCCTGCTATTTTTTCTTCTTACATGTATTTACCCAATTCCCTATTGAAGGCTGCTATTGAATCTTTATCCACCACCCAATCAGGAAGCGCATCCGAAACGCTAACCACTCGCGCAAAAATGTTTTACCTCCTGTTGCCTCTGTCTCTTTTGCCAATCACCTTAAATCTGTGCCCTCTGGTTATCGACCCTTCTGCCCCCGGCAACAGTTTCTCCTTGTTTACTCTGTCAAAAACCTTCGTTATTTCCAACGCCTCCATCAAATCTCCTCTTAGCCTTCTCTGCTCTAAGGAGAACAACTCCCCAGCTTCTCCAGTCTCTCGGCGTAACTGTAATCCCTCATCCCTGGAACCATTCTGGTAAATCTCTTCTGTAATAACTGCATAACTGTAATCCCTCATCCCTGGAACCATTCTGTTTGAAATTCTCTTCCGCACCCTCTCCGACACCGTCACATCCTTCCTATAAAGTGCGGTGCCCACAATTGGACACAATACACCAGTTGGAGCCGAACCAGTGTTTTATACGGGTTCAGCATAATCTCCTTCCTTTTGTACTCTGTGCCTCAATATATAAATGCCATGATGTGGAGATGCCGGTGTTGGACTGGTGTGGGGAGGGAACGTATGAACGGACACCGCGCAACAATCGCCAGGCAGGAGTGTTAACCCCCCCCAGTCGGGGAACACTTCAGCAGTCAAGGATGTTCAGCCTCCGATCTTCGGGTAAGCGTTCTCTAAGGCGGCCTTCGAGACACGCGACAACGCAAAACCGTTGAGCAGAAACTGATAGCCAAGATTCGCACCCATGAGGACGGCCTCGACCGGGATCTTGGGTTCATGTCACGCTACATGTAACCCCCACCTGATGTAGAGTCATCCAGACTCGAGTCGTCGTTGGCTTGTTCTCTCTACACAGGTGCGGCCGGACCTGCTGTGATTTCCTGCAAAAAAAGTATTTTGTTTTCCATACAGACCCCAGCATCTGCCACATTTGACCCCCTGTGACCCCACCTCATTGTCTTTGATGTCATGTCTTCCTGACTGACCTGTTTGGACACCATCCACACCTTTGATTGCCGTGATTATCTCTCTGCCGAGGTGTGATAAAGGGCAGTTAGAAAGATTAACTGTAGTCACCTGGCAGTGTTCTCTGACAATGGCCCGAAAATTAAACCTAATACGCGAGAGTACGCACTGTGTACTCTCGCGTATTAGATCCCGAATTGCCGGTTTCCTGCATGCACTGCGCATGCGCGGGAAACCGGCACTTCGTGTATTGCGAAGGGGGCGGTTGCTAAGTTAACCGCGTGCGCAGTACAGGCTGTGCGCACGCAGTGCACTTAGTTTTTTTTTCAGGTTTGAACGCGCAGGTAAGTGTTGAAGATTTTACACATAAAGAAAGCAGGCGTAGGACCCCCTTTTAACAAGGTAAGTAGTTAATTAAGTGTTATTTTAAATTTTTTTCAACAGGTTTATCTTTTTTAGAGACTTTAAAGAAAGGTAAGTTTATTTTTATAACTTTTAAAAAGATTTTAAATTTTTTCAAAAATGTAACTTTTTGTTTAAAGTGGTTAATTTATTTAACTGAAGTTATTTTATGAATGTGATGGATTTCTTTTTAAATTTAATTGAGGTTTAGCTGTTCTTTTGGGGGCTTGTAGTATTCATAGCTTTGACAGCTCTTGCTGTCAAAACTATGAATGAAAGATGGTGTGCTGCCATTGGCTCTAACTGAATCACGTGATCCCAGAGCTCGCACGAACTAATTGCGCCTCTGGGACACGCAAGCACTGCACGGTTGCAACAGGGAGAGGCCCTGAAACTAAAGATCGTGTGGGCCCCAAACAAAAAGGTAGGCGCGGAGTGCGATATCGCGGGGAATCCTTACCCCCGCGGGAACCATCGATGTTTAATTTCTGGGCCTATATACGCTGTGCCTATATGCATCTCTTCACTTCACCCGACGAAGGAGCAGCGCTCCGAAAGCTTGTGATTTCAAATAAAGCTGTTGGACTATAACCTGGAGTTGTGCGACTGCTCACATTTGTCCACCCCAGTCCAACACCGGCATCTCCACAACATCCATATATAAAGGCCAGGAACCCGTATCATTTATTAACTGCTTTCTTCATCTGTCTTGTCAGCTTCAAAGATATGGGTACAAACAACCACAGGTCTCTCTGATCTTGCATTCCCCCTTTAACATTGTACCTTTAGCCTGCATTGTCTCTCCTCATTATTCTGCATGTTAAAAAAGCAATTGAAAATTGTGCTCCGTTTTTCGTTCCCACGAGTTTCTGTTCAGCTAACAACTGTTCATCAAAGACATCAAAGGCCAGGATTATTTTTTCCAATGTTCTGTTCACAATTGTTGCAGACTGATCCAGAGAACAAAGCGCTCATAAATCATGTCCCGGAACAAGCTGGACAAAATAATGTACAGGAAACTCCTAAACTCGCACTGGGGGTTCATGAACAGCTCCAACGCATTCATAACAAAGCAGTCAACGTGACATTGAATCTGGGACTCTCAGTCCCTCTCCCTCAGGGAGATATCTGTACACTGACTGGTGTCTCTCAGTCCCTCTCCCTCAGGGAGATATCTGTACACTGACTGGTGTCTCTCAGTCCCTCTCCCTCAGGCAGATATCTGTACACTGACTGGTGTCTCTCAGTCCCTCTCTCCCTCAGGGAGATATCTGTACACTGACTGGTCTCTCAGTCCCTCTCTCTCAGGGAGATATCTGTACACTGATTGGTCTCTCTGATTCCCTCTCCCTCAGGGAGATATCTGTACACTGACTGGTGTCTCTCAGTCCCTCTCTCTCAGGGAGATATCTGTACACTGACTGGTGTCTCTCAGTCCCTCTCTCTCAGGGAGATATCTGTACAGTGACTGGTGTCTCTCAGTCCCCTCTCTCACAGGGAGATATCAGTACACTGACTGGTGTCTCTCAGTCTCCTCTCTCTCAGGGAGATATCTGTACACTGACTGGTGTCTCTCAGTCCCCTCTCTCTCAGGGAGATATCTGTTCACTGACTGGAGTCTCTCAGTCCCTCTCCCTCAGGGAGATATCTGTACACTGACTGGTGTCTCTCAGTCTCTCTCTTTCACTGAGATATCTGTACACTGACTGGTGTCTCTCAGTCCCTCTCTCCCTCAGGGAGATATCTGTACACTGACTGGTGTCTCTCAGTCCCTCTCTCCCTCAGGGAGATATCTGTACACTGACTGGTCTCTCAGTCCCTCTCTCTCAGGGAGATATCTGTACACTGATTGGTCTCTCTGATTCCCTCTCCCTCAGGGAGATATCTGTACAGTGACTGGTGTCTCTCAGTCCCCTCTCTCACAGGGAGATATCAGTACACTGACTGGTGTCTCTCAGTCTCCTCTCTCTCAGGGAGATAACTGTACACTGACTGGTGTCTCTCAGTCCCTCTCTCTCAGGGAGATATCTGTACACTGACTGGTGTCTCTCAGTCCCCTCTCCCTCAGGGAGATATCTGTACACTGACTGGTGTCTCTCAGTCCCCTCTCTCTCAGGGAGATATCTGTTCACTGACTGGAGTCTCTCAGTCCCTCTCCCTCAGGGAGATATCTGTACACTGACTGGTGTCTCTCAGTCTCTCTCTTTCACTGAGATATCTGTACACTGACTGGTGTCTCTCAGTCCCTCTCTCCCTCAGGGAGATATCTGTACACTGACTGGTGTCTCTCAGTCCCTCCCTCCCTCAGGGAGATATCTGTACACTGACTGGTGTCTCTCAGTCCCACTCCCTCAGGGAGGTATCTGTAAACCGACTGGTGTCTCTCAGTCTCTCTCTTTCACTGAGATATCTGTACACTGACTGGTGTCTCTCAGTCCCTCTCCCTCAGGGAGGTATCTGTACACTGACTGGTGTCTCTCAGTCCCACTCCCTCAGGGAGATATCCGTACACTGACTGGTGTCTCTCAGTCCCCTCTCTCCCAGGGAGATATCTGTACACTGACTGGTGTCTCTCAGTCCCGCTCTCTCTGGGAGATATCTGTACACTGACTGGTGTCTCTCATTCCCTCTCTCTCAGGGAGATATCTATACACTGACTGGTGTCTCTCATTCCCGCTCCCTCAGGGAGATATCTGTACACTGACTGGTGTCTCTCAGTCCCTCTCCCTCAGGGAGATATCTGTACACTGACTGGTGTCTCTCAGTCCCTCTCCCTCAGGGAGATATCTGTACACTGACTGGTGTCTCTCAGTCCCTCTCTCCCTCAGGGAGATATCTGTACACTGACTGGTCTCTCAGTCCCTCTCTCTCAGGGAGATATCTGTACACTGATGTGTCTCTCTGTTCCCTCTCCCTCAGGGAGATATCTGTACAGTGACTGGTGTCTCTCAGTCCCCTCTCTCACAGGGAGATATCAGTACACTGACTGGTGTCTCTCAGTCTCCTCTCTCTCAGGTAGATATCTGTACACTGACTGGTGTCTCTCAGTCCCCTCTCTCTCAGGGAGATATCTGTTCACTGACTGGAGTCTCTCAGTCCCTCTCCCTCAGGGAGATATCTGTACACTGACTGGTGTCTCTCAGTCTCTCTCTTTCACTGAGATATCTGTACACTGACTGGTGTCTCTCAGTCCCTCTCTCCCTCAGGGAGATATCTGTACACTGACTGGTGTCTCTCAGTCCCTCCCTTCCTCAGGGAGATATCTGTACACTGACTGGTGTCTCTCAGTCCCACTCCCTCAGGGAGGTATCTGTAAACCGACTGGTGTCTCTCAGTCCCTCTCCCTCAGGGAGGTATCTGTACACTGACTGGTGTCTCTCAGTCCCACTCCCTCAGGGAGATATCGTACACTGACTGGTGTCTCTCAGTCCCCTCTCTCCCAGGGAGATATCTGTACACTGACTGGTGTCTCTCAGTCCCGCTCTCTCTGGGAGATATCTGTACACTGACTGGTGTCTCTCAGTCCCTCTCTCTCAGGGAGATATCTATACACTGACTGGTGTCTCTCATTCCCGCTCCCTCAGGGAGATATCTGTACACTGACTGGTGTCTCTCAGTCCCTCTCCCTCAGGGAGATATCTGTACACTGACTGGTGTCTCTCATTCCCGCTCCCTCAGGGAGATATCTGTACACTTACTAGTGTCTCAGTCCCTCTCTCTCAGGGAGATATCTGTACACTGACTGGTGTCTCAGTCCCTCTCTCTCAGGGAGATATCTGTACACTGACTGGTGTCTCCCATTCACTCTCCCTCAGGGAGATATCTGTACACTGACTGGTGTCTCTCAGTCCCCTCTCTCTCAGGGAGATATCTGTACACTGAATGGTGTCTCAGTCCCTCTCTCCCTGGGACATATCTGTACACTGACTGGTGTCTCGATCCCTCTCTCTCAGGGAGATATCTGTACACTGACTGGTGTCTCTCAGTCCCTCTCTCTCAGGGAGATATCTGTACAGTGACTGGTGTCTCCCATTCACTCTCCCTCAGGGAGATATCTGTACACTGACTGGTGTCTCTCAGTCCCTCTCTCTCAGGGAGATATCTGTACACTGACAGGTGTCTCTCGTTCACTCTCCCTCAGGGAGATATCTGTAGAATGACTGGTGTCTCTCAGTCCCTCTCTAAAGGGAGATATCGATACACTGACTGGTGTCTCAGTCCCCCTCTGTCAGGGAGATATTTGTACACTGACGGGTGTCTCTCAGTCCCTCCCCCTCAGCGAGATATCTGTACACTGACTGGTGTCTCTCAGTCCCATCTCTCTGAGGGAGATATCTGTACACTGACTGGAGTCTCTCAGTCCCCTCTCTCTCAGGGAGATATCTGTACACTGACTGGTGTCTCAGTCCCCTCTCTCTCAGGGAGATATCTGTACACAGACTGGTGTCTCTCAGTCCCTCCCCCTCAGGGAGATATCTGTACACTGACTGGTGTCTCTCAGTCCCCTCTCTCTCAGGGAGATATCTGTACACTGATTGGTCTCTCTGATTCCCTCTCCCTCAGGGAGATATCTGTACAGTGACTGGTGTCTCTCAGTCCCCTCTCTCACAGGGAGATATCAGTACACTGACTGGTGTCTCTCAGTCTCCTCTCTCTCAGGGAGATATCTGTACACTGACTGGTGTCTCTCAGTCCCCTCTCTCTCAGGGAGATATCTGTTCACTGACTGGAGTCTCTCAGTCCCTCTCCCTCAGGGAGATATCTGTACACTGACTGGTGTCTCTCAGTCTCTCTCTTTCACTGAGATATCTGTACACTGACTGGTGTCTCTCAGTCCCTCTCTCCCTCAGGAGATATCTGTACACTGACTGGTGTC
>JASTWF010000779.1:98371-115871 GCA_030390025.1 Squalus acanthias
GTACACTGACTGGTGTCTCTCATTCCCTCTATCTCAGGGAGATATCTGTACACTGACTGGTGTCTCTCAGTCCCCTCTCTCTCAGGGAGATATCTGTAAACTGACTGGTGTCTCTCATTCCCTCTCTCTCAGGGAGATATCTGTACACTGACTGGTGTCTCTCAGTCCCCTCTCTCTCAGGGAGATATCTGTAAACTGACTGGTGTCTCTCAGTCCCTCTCTCTCAGGGAGATATCTGTACACTGACTGGTGTCTCTCAGTCCCTCTCCCTCAGGGTGATATCTGTACACTGACTGGTGTCTCTCAGTCCCTCTCTCTCAGGGAGATATCTGTACACTGACTGGTATCTCTCAGTCCCTCTCTCTCTCAGGGAGATATCTGTACACTGACTGGTGGCTCTCAGTCCCCTCTCCCAGGGAGATATCTGTACACTGACTGGTGTCTCTCAGTCCCTCTCTCTCAGGGAGATATCTGTACACTGACTGGTGTCTCTCAGTCCCCGCTCTCTCAGGGAGATATCTGTACACTGACTGGTGTCTCTCAGTCCCCTCTCCCAGGGAGATATCTGTAGAAACATAGAACATAGAAACATAGAAAATAGGTACAGGAGTAGACCATTCGGTCCTTCGAGCCTGCACCGCCATTCAATGCGTTCATGGCTGAACATACTACCTCAGTACCCCATTCCTGCTTTCTCGCCATACCCCTTGATCCCTTTAGTTGTGAGTGTTATATCTAACTCCCTTTTGAATATATTTAGCGAACTGGCCTCAACAACCTTCTGTGGAAGAGAATTCCATAGATTCACCACTCTCTGGGTGAAGAAGTTCCTCCTCAGCTCAGTCCTAAATGGCTTCCCCTTAATCCTTAGACTGTGACCCCTGGTTCTAGTTTTCCCTACCATTGGGAACATTCTGCCCGCATCTAATTTGTCTAAACCAGTCAGGATTTAAATGTCTCTATAAGATCCCCCCTCAGACTTCTGAACTCCAGAGGATACAAGTTCAGTTGACCCAATCTTTCTTGATATGTCAGTCCGGCCATCCCAGGAATCAATCTAGTGAACCTTCACTGCACTCCCTCAATAGCAAGAATGTCCTTATTTAAGTTAGGAGACCAAAACTGCGCACAATACTCCAGGTGTGGCCTCACCAAGGCCCTGTACAACTGTAGCATCACCTCCCTACTCCTGTACTCAAATCCCCTTGCTATGAAGGCCATCATTCCGTTTGCTTTCTTGACTGCCTGCTGCACTTGCATTCCCACCTTCAGTGACTGATGTACCATGACGCCCAGGTCTCGTTGCACGTCCCCTTTCCCTAATCTGCCACCATTCAGGTAATAGTCCGCCTCTCTATTTTTACCACCAAAGTGGATAACCTCACATTTATCCACATTGTACTTCATCTGCCATACATTTGCCCATTCACCCAACCTGTCCAAGTCACTCTGTAGCCTCCTAGCATCCTCCTCATTGTTCACACTGCCTCCCAATTTAGTGTCATCCGCAAATTTGGAGATATTACATTTAATCCCTTCGTCCAAATCATTAATATATAATGTAAACAGCTGGGGTCCCAGCACCGAACCCTGCGGTACCCCGCTGGTCACTGCCTGCAATTCTGAAAAGTACCCATTTACTCCTACTCTTTGTTTCCTGTGTGCCAACCAGTTCTCAATCCACGTCAACACATTACCCCCAATCCCATGTGCTTTAACTTTGCTTACCAATCTCTTGTGTGGGACCTTGTCGAAGGCCTTCTGAAAGTCCAAATACACCACATCTACTGGTTCCCCCCTGTCCACCCTATTGGAAACATCCTCAAAAAATTCCAGAAGATTTGTCAAGCATGATTTCCCTTTCACAAATCCATGCTGACTTGGACCTATCATGTCGCCACTTTCCAAATGGTCTGTTATGACATCTTTAATAATTGCTTCCATCATTTTACCCACGACTGATGTCAGGCTGACCGGTCTATAATTCCCTGCTTTCTCCCTCCCTCCTTTTTTAAAAAGAGGGGTTACATTGGCCACCCTCCACTCCATCGGAACTGATCCAGAGTCTAAGGAATGTTGGAAAATGATCGTCAATGCATCCACTATTTCCAAGGCCACCTCCTTAAGTACTCTGGGATGCAGACCATCAGGCCCCGGGGATTTTTCAGCCTTCAGTCCCATCAATTTCCCCAATACCTTTTCCCGACTAATAAGGATTTCCCTCAGCTCCTCCCTCTTACCAGATCCTCTGACCCCTTTTATTTCCGGCAGGTTGTGTGTGTCCTCCACAGTAAACACCGAACCAAAGTACTTGTTCAATTGATCTGCCATTTCCTTGTTCCCCATTACGACTTCCCCTGTTTCCGACTGCAGGGGACCTACGTTTGTTTTTACTAACCTCTTTCTTTTTACATATTTATAGAAGCTTTTGCAGTCCATTTTAATGTTCTCTGCAAGCTTCCTTTCATATTTTATTTTCCCTGCCATAATCAAACCCTTCGTCCTCCTCTGCTGAGTTTTGAAGTTCTCCCAGTCCCCGGGTTTGCTGCTACTTCTGGCCAATTTGTATGCAACTTCCTTGGTTTTAATACTATCCCTGATTTCCCTTGTTAGCCATGGTTGAGCCACCTTCCCTTTTTTATTTTTACGCCAGACCGGGATGTACAATTGTTGTAGTTCATCCATGCGATCTCTAAATGTCTGCCATTGCCCTTCCACTGATAGCCCCTTAAATATCGCTTGCCAATTTAACCTCGCCAATTCACGCCTCATACCCTCAAAGTTGCCCTTATTTAAGTTCTGGACCATGGTCTCTGACTTAACTGTTTCCTTCTCCATCCTAATGTAGAACTCCACCATACTATGGTCACTCTTCCCCAGGGGGCCTCGTACCACAAGATTGCTGATTAGTCCCTCCTCATTACACAACACCCAGTCCAGGATGGCCTCCCCTCGAGTTGGTTCCTCAACATATTGGTTAGGAAACCATCCCTTAAACACTCCAGGAAATCCTCCTCCACCGTATTGCTTCCAGTTTGAGTAGCCCAATCTATATGCATATTAAAGTCACCCATGATAACTGCCGTGCCTTTTTTGCACGCACCTCTGATTTCCTGTTTCATACCCTCCCCCACCTCACTACTGCTGTTTGGAGGTCTGTACACAACTCCCACTAACGTTTTCTGCCCTTTGGTGTTCTGCAGCTCAACCCATATTGATTCCACATCCTCCAAGCTGATGTCCTTCCTAGCTATTGCATTAATCTCCTCTTTAACCAGCAATGCTACCCCACCCCCTTTTCCTTTTATTCTATCCTTTCTGAATGTTGAATACCCCTGGATGTTCAGTTCCCAGCCTTGATTGTTCTGGAGCCACGTCTCTGTAATCCCAATCACATCGTATCCGTTAACTGTACACTGACTGGTGTCTCTCAGTCCCTCTCTCTCAGGGAGATATCTGTACACTGACTGGTGTCTCTCAGTCCCCTCTCTCTCAGGGAGATATCTGTACACTGACTGGTGTCTCTCAGTCCCCTCTCCCTCAGGGAGATATCTGTACACTGACTGGTGTCTCTCAGTCCCCTCTCTCTCTCAGGGAGATATCTGTACACTGACTGGTGTCTCTCACACCCCTCTCTCTCAGGGAGATATCTGTACACTGACTGGTGTCTCTCATTCCCTCTCTCTCAGGGAGATATCTGTACACTGACTGGTGTCTCTCACACCCCTCTCTCTCAGGGAGATATCTGTACACTGACTGGTGTCTCTCAGTCCCTCTCTCTCAGGGAGATATCTGTACACTGACTGGTGTCTCTCAGTCCCCTCTCTCTCAGGGAGATATCATGTACACTGACTGGTGTCTCTCAGTCCCTCTCTCTCAGGGAGATATCTGTACACTGACTGGTGTCTCTCAGTCCCCTCTCTCTCAGGGAGATATCTGTACACTGACTGGTGTCTCTCAGTCCCTCTCTCTCAGGGAGATATCTGTACACTGACTGGTGTCTCTCAGTCCCTCTCCCTCAGGGAGATATCCGTACACTGACTGGTGTCTCTCAGTCCCTCTCCCTCAGGGAGATATCTGTACATAGACTGGTGTCCCTCAGTCCCTCTCTCAGGGAGATATCTGTACACTGACTGGTGTCTCTCAGTCCCTCTCCCTCAGGGAGATATCTGTACACTGACTGGTGTCTCTCAGTCCCTCTCTCTCAGGGAGATATCTGTACACTGACTGGTGTCTCTCAGTCCCTCTCTCTCAGGGAGATATCTGTACACTGACTGGTGTCTCTCAGTCCCTCTCTCTCAGGGAGATATCTGTACACTGACTGGTGTCTCTCAGTCCCTCTCTCTCAGGGAGATATCTGTACACTGACTGGTATCTCTCAGTCCCTCTCTCTCAGGGAGATATCTGTACACTGACTGGTATCTCTCAGTCCCTCTCTCTCAGCGAGATATCTGTACACTGACTGGTATCTCTTCAGTCCCTCTCTCTCAGGGAGATATCTGTACACTGACTGGTGTCTCTCAGTCCCTCTCTCTCCGGGAGATATCTGCACACTGACTGGTATCTCTCAGTCCCTCTCCCTCAGGGAAATATCTGTACACTGAATGGTGTCTCTCAGTCACCTCTCCCTCAGGGAGATATCTGTAATCCCCCCAATTAGATTCAAATTTCCCCCAATTAGATTCAATTTTCCCCCAATTAGATTCAAATTTCCCCCAATTAGATTCAAATTTCCCCCAATTAGATTCAAATTTCCCTCAATTAGATTCAAATTTCCCTCAATTAGATTCAAATTGCCCCTCAATTAGATTCAAATTGCCCCCAATTAGATTCAAATTTCCCTCAATTAGATTCAAATTGCCCCTCAATTAGATTCAAATTGCCCCAATTAGATTCAAATTTCCCCCAATTAGATTCAAATTTCCCCCAATTAGATTCAAATTTCCCTCAATTAGATTCAAATTTCCCTCAATTAGATTCAAATTGCCCCTCAATTAGATTCAAATTGCCCCTCAATCAGACTGCCATTGCCCCCTCTCGGAGATTGGAAACTGCGATGTCAGCCCAAACTGCTCCTCTTGAAGTTAATCACCTGTTGAACAGGTAAGTCGAGTCATTGGCTCTTGGTCCGTGGCCAGATAAGGTTGGCACACTTGTAAAAGCCAATCGGACACCGTCACTCCCCTGAGCTGCTGGCTCTGCCCACCGAGTGCCTGGCTGCAAGGCTACAAAGAGTCTGTGTTCTCAGATCAGTCAGGAACTTGCTTAAGGTGCCAGAGAAATGTGGTGTCCAGTCCTGCTCACGTCTCTGCTCTTCAGACTTTCAACAGAAACCCAGCACCTACCGTGAGAGCCTTAATTTACTCAATCGCGAATTTTAGTGTTTGATGGGACAGTGTAGAGGGAGTTTAACTCTGTATCTAACCCGTGCTGTACCTGCCCTGGGAGTGTTTGATGGGACAGTGTAGAGGGAGCTTTAACTCTGTATCTAACCCGTGCTGCACCTGCCCTGGGAGAGTTTGATGGGGACAGTGTAGAGGGAGCTTTACTCTGTATCTAACCCGTGCTGTACCTGCCCTGGGAGTGTTTGATGGGACAGTGTAGAGGGAGCTTTACTCTGTATCTAACCCGTGCTGTACCTGCCCTGGGAGTGTTTGATGGGACAGTGTAGAGGGAGCTTTACTCTGTATATAACCCGTGCTGTACCTGCCCTTGGAGTGTTTGATGGGACAGTGTAGAGGGAGCTTTACTCTGTATCTAACCCGTGCTGTACCTGCCCTGGGAGTGTTTGATGGGACAGTGTAGAGGGAGCTTTACTCTGTATCTAACCCATGCTGTACCTGCCCTGGGAGTGTTTGATGGGACAGTGCAGAGGGAGCTTTACTCTGTATCTAACCCGTGCTGTACCTGACCTGGGAGTGTTTGATGGGACAGTGTAGAGGGAGCTTTACTCTGTATCTAACCCCGTGCTGTACCTGCCCTGGGAGTGTTTGAGACTGACAGAGAGAGAAAGAGTGAGAGAGCAGAGGAAAGAGACAGAGAGAGAGAGACACCGGGTGAGTGAGAGAGAAAGCGACATAGAGAGGAGGTAAAAAGAAACTAGTTTCGAAGGGAGGTAGCGAAAGAGCAGGGGGAGAGAGGTGCAGAATAAATGGGTAGGAGTGAGAGAGGGAAAGAGAGAGAAGGGAATAGAGGGGGAGACAGAGAGAGAGAGAGGGGGAGAGGAGAGAGCGTGAGAAAGAAAGAAAGAAAGACTTGCATTTATATAGCGCCTTTCACGACCACCGGACGTCTCAAAGCGCTTTACAGCCAATGAAGTACTTTTGGAATGGAGTCACTGTTGTAATGTGGGAAAGAGAGAGAGAGAGGGGAAGAGAGAGAGAGAGATTCGGAAGGCGAGAGGGAGAGATGGAGCGGGATAGAGAGGAGGGCATGGGAGGGAACGCGTGCGAGCGACAGAGAGAGTAAGGTAGAGGGAGCGAGGAGGGAGGGGGGAAAGGGAGGGAGCGAGAAAGAGAGTAAGAGGGGAGAGAGAGATGGAGAGATGCAGAGACAGATTCAGAGAGAGAGAGAGGGGCGAGAGAGAAAGAACGAGAATGAGATAGAGGGAGAGGGAGAGACATATCGAAGCTGTCTGCTTTTCTAATACCACGTGTCCTGTTGACGCTGTGTTTCAGACAACTCAGTCTGAAATATTGGGATCCGTAACATCGCCCGTCTCCGCCCCTGCCTCAGCTCATCCGCTGCTGAAACCCTCATCCATGCCTTTGTTACCTCGAGACTTGACTATTCCAACGCACTCATGCCCGGCCTCCCACATTCCACCCTACGTAAACTTGAGGTCATCCAAAACTCGGCTGCCCCGTGTCCTAACTCGCACCAAGTCCCGTTCGCCCATCACCCCTGTGCTCGCTGACCTACATTGGCTCCCGGTTAAGCAACGCCTCGATTTCAAAATTCTCATCCTTGTTTTCAAATCCCTCCACGGGCCTCGCCCCCCTCCCTATCTCTGTAATCACCATCAGCCCCACAAACACCCGAGATCTCTGCGTTCCTCTAATTCTGCCCTCTTGAGCATCCCTGATTATAATCGCTCCACCATTGGTGGCCGTGCCTTCTGTTGCCTGGGCCCTAAGCTCTGGAATTCCCTCCCTAAACCTCTCCGCCTCGCTCCCTCTCTTTCCTCCTTTAAGGCATACATAGAAACATAGAAGATAGGAGCAGGAGTAGGCCATTCGGCCCCTCGAGCCTGTTCCGCCGTTCAATGAGATCATGGCTGATCATCCAAATTCAGTACCCTGTCCCTGCTTTCTCCCCATATACCTTGATCCCTTTAGCCTTAAGAAATATATCTAACTCCTTCTTGAATTTATTTAATGAATTGGCCTCAACTACCTTCTGTGGTAGAGAATTCCACAGGTTCACCACTCTCTGGGTGAAGAAATTCCTCCTCATCTCAGTCCTAAATGGCTTACCTCTTATCCTTAGACTGTGACCCCTGGTTCTGGACTCCCCCGCCATCGGGAACATCCTTCCTGCATCTAGTCTGTCTAGACCTGTTAGAATTTTATAAGTTTCAATGAGATCCCCTCTCATTCTTCTAAACTCTAGCGAGTATAAGCCCAATCGACCCAATCTCTCATCATACGTCATTCCTGCCATCCCAGGTATCAGTCTGGTGAATCTTCGCTGCACTCCCTCCATGGCAAGAACAACCTTCCTCAGATAAGACGACCAAAACTGCACACAATACTCAAGGTGTGGTCTCACCAAGGCCCTGTACAACTGCAGCAAGTCATCCTTGCTCCTGTACTCGAATCCTCCTCGCTATGAAGGCCAACATACCATTTGCCTTCTTAACCGCCTGCTGCACCTGCATGCTTACCTTCAGCGACTGGTGCACAAGGACACCCAGGTCTCGTTGCACTTCCCCTTCTCCCAATCTATTGCCATTCAGATAATAGTCTGCCTTTCTGTTTTTGACACCAAAGTGGATAACCTCGCATTTATCCACGTTATATTGCATCTGCCACGCTTCTGCCCACTCACCCAACCTATCCAAATCATCCTGGAGTTTCTCGGCATCCTCCTCACAGCACACACGCCCACCCAGCTTTGTGTCATCTGCAAACTTGGAGATATTACATTTAGTTCCCTTATCTAGATCATTAATATATATTGTGAATAGCTGGGGTCCAAGGACCGATCCCTGCGGTACCCCGCTAGTCACTGCCTGCCACTCGGAAAAAGACCCATTAATTCCTACTCTCTGCTTTCTGTCCGCCAACCAGTTCTCTATCCAAATCAATACCTTGCCCCCAATCCCATGTGCCTTAACTTTACCCGCTAATCTCTTATGCGGGACCTTATGGAAAGCCTTTTGAAAGTCCAAATACACCACATTTACTGGTTCTCCCTTATCTATTCTCCCAGTTACATCCTCAAAAAATTCCAGTAGATTAGTCAAGCACGATTTACCTTTTGTAAATCCATGTTGACTTTGTCCGATCCTGTCACTGTTTTCCAAGTGCTCTGCTATTACATCCTTTATAATGGACTCCAGCATTTTCCCCACTACCGATGTCAGGCTTACCGGTCTGTAATTCCCCGTTTTCTCTCTGCCACCTTTTTTGAACAGTGGGGTAACATTAGCTACCCTCCTGCCCTAATTGATCCTTATGTGTCTCGGTGTCAAACTTGTTGTCTTAAAATACCCCTGTGCAGCGTCTTGGGATGTTTCACTACATTAAGGGCGCTATATAAATACAAGTGATTGTTGTTGGTCCTATCTTTCAGCCATTACCTGGTGATGGTGCCCTCAGAGATTTATGCTGGTCATGTGGAGAAGGTGTGCATGATCATCAGCAACACCAAGACCCAGGTCAGATTGACCATCTCTCTCACCTACGAGAAAGAAGAGGTCACGCTGGTCGAGGATCTGGTCAACGACGCCCCCCAGTGCGTCTGTCTCAATTTCACGGTGAGTGACTAGCGGGGTGTGGGGGGGGAGAAGTGACTCCAGGGTCTGTGTCCTTTCTCCTCTCGGGAAAGAAGAGCGATTCCGAAGCGCCTCACGGCCACCCAAGTAGTCGCTGTCGGAATGTGGGAAACGCGGCAGCCTATCGGCGCACAGCAAGCTCCCGCAAACGCGCAACGTGACAATGGCCCAGGTCATCTCTCTCGGAGATGTCGATTGAGGGATCAATGTTGACCCCAGGAGGCCGGGGAGAACTCCCCCCTGCTCTTCTACGATATAGTGGCCGTGGGATCTTTTACATCCACCTGAGAGAGCAGAGGGGTCCTCTGTTTAACGTCTCATCCCGAAAGACGGCACCTCCGACAGTGCGGCGCTCCCTCAGTACTGCCCCTCCGACAGTGCAATGCTCCCTCAGTACTGCCCCTCCGACAGTGCGGCGCTCCCTCAGTACTGCCCCTCCGACAGTGCGGTGCTCCCTCAGTACTGCCCCTCCGACAGTGCAGCTCTCCCTCAGTGCTGCCTCTCCGACAGTGCGGCGCTCCCTCAGTACTGCCCCTCCGACAGTGCAACGCTCCCTCAGTCCCGGCCCTCCAACAGTGCAGCGCTCCCTCAGTACTGCCCCTCCGACAGTGCAGCGCTCCCTCAGTACTGCCCCTCTGACAGTGCAGCACTCCCTCAGTGCTGCCTCTCCGACAGTGCGGCGCTCCATCAGTACTGCCCCTTCGACAGTGCGGCGCTACTTCAGTACTGCCCCTCCGACAGTGCAGCGCTCCCTCAGTACTGCCCCTCCGTCAGTGCAGCGCTCCCTCAGTACTGCACTGGAGTGTCAGCCTAGACTTTGGTGCTCAAGTCTCTGGAGTGGGCTCCTGTCTCTCTTGTGGGTGAGGTCAGTGGGTCAAACTCTGACCTTTCACTCCTTGGAACCAGGGGTCAAATCCAGGCCGCCAGACACTCATGGGAAATGAGCTTTCCCCTCCAGGGGCTCCTGGTTGACTCTCGAATTGAACATGATTCTTTCTCCATGCTTTTCCACTCCCAGGTCCCGTTGGTTCAGAAGGCGGTCGGGACGATTGAAGTTCAAGGGCGATCTTCCAATTATACTTTCATCGACACTAAATTGGTCTTCATCCAGTGGCTGGGATTACAAACCTTTGTGCAGTCGGATAAGCTCAGCTACAGACCTGGGCAGACAGGTGAGACTGCGAGGAGAGAGACAAGGAGCCTGACATTCTTTTGTAAATCTCAACACCACCTTGCCACCTTCTCCATCAATCCCACCTTGTCCCCACATCCCACCTTCTCCCCATCTTCTCCATCAATCCCACCTCCCTACCTTCTCCCTCAATCCCACCTTCTCCCCACATCCCACCTTCTCCCCATCTTCTCCCTCAATCCCACCTCCCCACCTTCTCCCTCAATCCCACCTTGTCCCCACATCCCACCTTCTCCCCATCTTCTCTCCATATCCCACCTCGCCACCTTCTCCATCAATCCCACCTTCTCCCCACATCCCACCTTCTCCCCATCTTTTCCCTCAATCCCACCTCCCTACCTTCTCCCTCAATCCCACCTTCTCCCCACATCCCACCTTCTCCCCATCTTCTCCATCAATCCCACCTTCTCCCCACATCCCACCTTCTCCCCATCTTCTCCATCAATCCCACCTTCTCCCCACATCCCACCTTCTCCCCATCTTCTCCATCAATCCCACCTTCTCCCCACCTGCTCACCATATCCTACCTCCCTACCTTCTCCCCATATCCCTCAACCACACCTCCCCACCTTCTCCCCATATCCCTCAACCACATCTCCCCACCTTCTTCCCATATCCCTCAACCACACCTCCCCACCTTCTCCCCATATCCCTCAACCACACCTCCCCACCTTCTCCCCATATCCCTCAAACACACCTCCCCACCTTCTCCCCATATCCCTCACTCCCACCTCCTCTCCATAATCTTCAACCTCACCTCCCACTTCTCCCCATATCCCTCACTCCCACCTCCTCCCCATAATCTTCAACCCCACCTCCCACTTCTCCCCATATCCCTCACTCCCACCTCCTCTCCATAATCTTCAACCTCACCTCCCACTTCTCCCCATTTCCCTCACACCCACCTTCTCCCATATCCCTCACTCCCACCTCCCCACCTTCACCCCATATTCCTCAATATCACCTCCCCACCTTCTCCCCATATCCCTCACTCCCACCTCCCCACCTTCTCCCCATATCGTTCAATCCCACCTTCTCCCCGTATCTCTCAACTCCACCTTACCATCTTCTCTCAATATCCCTCAATCCCACCTCCCCACCTTCTCCCCATACTCCTCAAACCTACCTCCCCACCTTCTCCCCATATTCCTCAAACCTACCTCCCCACCTTCTCGCCATTTCCCTTGAAGGGATAATTACAAGTCCTAGCCCTTTCGGACTACCCCAGATCAGGTGTATTCCCCAGATGTTTACCTTCAACTAAAGTTAACGGTAGCCGGATCCTATAAGACGCTTAATTGGGTTTAAAGGTCAGACTACCTCTCCCTAAAGGAAAGAAACGGTCTAAAGATGTTACCGTCCTCCAGATAGTACTTTTAATAAGTTTAACTAGACTGTAACCTTCCGGATATTATAAGGGTCCGGAATACCCCCCAGAATTCTGCAACTCCTTTGCGTGTACAGAAATTGAGTTCGCAAGATGATACAGAAATACTCTTTGAGACTATTCTAAAAATATATAGATTTATTAACAAACCGATGTTTAGATAACATTTATTATGGCAATCGCAACTTTAATCGTTCAAAATACAAATAGCTTACATTTTCTTATTAGAGATCTTTATTCTCAAATCTTAACTTCGTTACATTTCCACACTTCTACTTATTTCTTAATCCAGAATATCCACCAAAATCAAATACCTTGATTACCCGAGACTCAGAGTTGTAAATTTACAGAGCATATCTGTTAAGTTGAGAAACGCTTGACTTCTCAGCGACTTCTGACTTTTCTGTCTGAAAAGCTCTATTTTTATATCTTTTTGGGTGGCTTATCCTTTGAAGTTTTCGTGCTGATGTAAGCTAACTGTATCAAGTCATTCTTTGCTGACTTTGTTCTATAATTTACCGTCATTTCAGCTGTCAGCTTTTAGACTTGTGTCCTGTTTAGGTGTTTCCAAAACCATCATAAACACAATGGGGGAAAAATTCAGTTGGTTGCGCCTCCCGTTAGCGCCTTAAGAGGGCGCTAATGGGGCGCAAAGCATCTAGCGCCCAGGCGCGGCGAAGTTTGCACCACTCGCGAAATTAACTAGACATTTTGCGGAGGTGCTAAACACTACCGCCACGATCTCCTGCGCCGGCAGATCATGACGTCACTCGAGTGCGCAACGCCCCGGTATCGCCCCGGAGCGGATATTGAGTGGCGCCCCCTGCCTTACCGCCTGATGCTAGCAACGACAGGTTGAGGGGAGCGTTCTGCAGTCATGAAGGGAAAGGGGGAGCGCTATTTAAAGGTTCCTGCCTTTTATTGTTGGTGCCATTTTTGAACTACGCATTCTGAGAGAGAGAGGGAGAGACTTCTGGAGAGATTCAACGTTGTGTGAAGGAGTTTTGGGTACTGAGCAGCACTTTGCAGGTTCATTTTGATTTGCCATTCCTTGTATCGATTTAGCAGAGACTGTGGGGGCTGCACTCTGAGCTCTTTGCCTGGTACTCTCCATTGTTCTTTCCAGCACATTTGATGTGCAGGTCTCTCCAGGCCGAGATTCAAGACTGCAATGAGCAGGATGTGGATGGAAAGCAAGATTAACCATCCCCTTTAAGAACTGGCCCATGCCATTGTGTGTGTGTTCCATTGCTGACTGACATTACATGAGCTTCGCCAGCGCTCTGAGGTAGCGCCTCGCTCCTCGGCCTTTGCGCCTTAAGACAGATGTGTAGCGCCTGATTTAGCGCTCCAATCACCTCCAGGGGCGATAAAAGTCAAGTTTGCAGTCGGTGGCGATAATTAGCACCAGGCGCTAATCTTTGCGCCCGGCCGATAATTGCGCCCCAAATGGGGCGATACTGAATTTCTCCCCCAATGACAGCAATGGTTTCTGTTTGATGCAATTCTTATCGAAGTCTTTCTATTGAATTTCTAATACGACTTCAATTGGTTATTATCAGACGTTGTGACTTCATCTTTCAAGCTTAACATTAAAACGAATTTGTTCAGCAGGCATTTCTTTTACTTGATGTCATTTCTTCAAAGCCTTCTGTAGCTATCATATTTACAATATGTAAATTGAAAACACTTTAACTCAGTGTTTACTTGTTTTCTAGCTATCTGAATTGGTTGCATATTTAATCATGTTTCCTGTTTCTAAGTTTAACATAAAACTATTTTACGACAGGTATTTCTTACTTGATGTCATTTCTTCAAAGGCACTTGTTTTTTTTAATGTTCTGTGCACCTGTTCGACGTGTGTAGTGGGTGGTGTGTGGGGGTCAGCCTTACCTCTGACTCAGTGAGCGGTTCGAATCACTCCCACGCCCCTGGTTCTAGACTTTGGACTTATTTAGGGGTTGCGAACACAGATGCAGTAGGCAACAGGTTTTGATGAAGAATTTTGACTTTATTAAAAGAAAAAGGTAACAAACTTAAAACACTCTTAATGCTTAAACACAGGTTGGGGAACACACGGTACAGGCGAGGGAGAACGACAATATACAAAAAAAACCTTATCCCTCCCAATCCCACTTCACTAGTTAGGTTGGACTCAGAGAACCAGGGATAATGCTCACCAAACGAATCCTTGGCAGTTGAGAGTTAGGGTTTAGAGTCTTTGAGTAAAAGGTTTTGTAAGGCCCTTGTTGCCACGAAGTGTCCGATGGTCACTGAGGCAGTCGCTCTGGTCTCTTGAACTGCTGGCCTTCTTTGTTGTACTTCTTTCTGTTGAACTCTGCCTCTGTTTAAACTGTCTTCTTCCGAGCTGTGGAACTGCCTTCTTGCAGAACTGTGGAACACCTTGTAACTTCTCTCCTCCTCCTACTCGTGTCGTGTGGCTCCTGTAGTGGTGAGTAACTTGCTGTCTCTTGCTGGGGGAATAGGCCCACAATTAAACTGTTCAGACCCTTTAAGGGCTGGATTTTGTCTTGGGGTCGGGTTGGGGTCGTGTAATCCGCATTTCGTGTTCCCCCCCCGACTCCAGATTAATGTGGATGCCTGATGCAATTTTCACTTAATTGGGCAATTGAGTTGGAGCATGTGGGAACCCATGAACCAATTAGTGGTTTCAGTCTGAAAGTCGCCTCTGATGATGTCATCATTGCTGACTGCCTAGTCTCAGAGACTGTTGGTGAGAGAGGACCTGCCTGGCTTGCTTTTGATGTGAGTGGACCTGGATGCAAAAATGGGGGCGGTGAGAGAGAGAGAGAGAGAGAGAGAATTTTTTTGCCAAGCAAGTCCTCCCAGGCAGTCTCTGAAGACATTCAATGCAGCAGCGACGTTCAGACCTAATACTACTACTACCTTCATCACATCTCCGTTGTAATAGTGGACCTGCAGCCGATAGTCAGCTATCCACTTGTGCTCCCGCCAGGTTTCACTGGAGTGTTTCACACCAGGCGTGCTTCACGTCAGAAGAGGGTTAAACTAGCGAAAGCGTTTCAAAATGGCATTACAGAGCCAATTTAGGGCTTGTTAAGGGCTTTAATGGCCTCTCCCGCCTCTTGAAGGCGGGACGGAGTCGGGAACCCCGCGACTGATTCTGTCAAAATTGCGTGGAGGCGGGATGGAGTCGGGATGGGGTCGGAAACCCCGACCCCGCAAATTTAACCCCCCCCCCCACACGCCTCCAAACCCGACTCCATGGGTCATTCAAAATCCAGCCCATTGTCTTTTTCGTGCCAAAACCCCTTTACTAAATCGGTTTCGTGTTGAAGTGATTTAGGTTTCAGTTGAGGCCTGTTCATTCCATTGTCTTAGGTTTTGGCGGGCTTGTTAAGTTTTGATGATTTTAACTTGGTGTTAAATTGTCCTGATGGCTTCCGATGTCTCCCATTTAGGCAGGGCCTTTATCTATGCACCAAATCTTGTCCCTTTTGTCTTAGGTTTTTGGCGAGCTTGTTAATCTGTCCCTGTAGATACTTGGCTGATTGGTTTTTGATGGAGTAATGGGTCCACTGGATGTCTTATTGTTTTCAGGCTTCGAGCATCCTGTTTGGGCCTGGGAATTTCAAAAAGGGTCTTGGATTATTCATATTTGGATGTGTATGTGAGGTTTTGGGTGAGGCTCTTCCTCCTTGGTTGGATTGCAGTGCAAACAATTCCCAGACAGCTTGACTGGGCCCCAATATCCAAAAGCCGTCCACTGCCTCGCCACACCCCTCCGCAGCCTGTCTTGGGTCTGTGAAAGGTGTTTTTCCCAACAGGAAGATTCAAAAGTCATTTTCCTCAGGGGTTTTTCTTCCCTGGTCCTTAAGAATGTCCAAAACTGAGGTTTTTACCTCAAATCACTTCACTCAGGTCCCATCATCCCAAATTTGTATGAAAAATCCCAAAATCACCCCTTTTAGGGTTCGGTTCGAGTTTCTGGGGGATTTTGCGAAGCCTAAAACGTGTTAGATTATAACACTTTACTGGGGTCATTCCATTGTATTGATTCCAATGTCCAGACACTCTGGAAGCAAACCTTTGCTTTATCAATAGGGCTTGATTATTGGTCAATAACCCATTCCCATTTCAAAGCCTGTGTTCAAAGCTTTGTGTTAACAAACCATCTTATCTCATAAGCCTGTATTGTTCCTGCAGCCTGTGTCTTCTCCCAATCATGTCCGTGGGATCTTTTATGTCCAGCTCAGAGGGCAGATGGGGACTCAGTTTAACGTCTCATCCGAAATTTGGCTGCTCCGACAGTGCAGCATCCCTCAGTACTGTCCCTCTGACAGTGCAGCGCTCCCTCAGTACTAACCCTCCGACAGTGCAGCACTCCCTCAGTACTGCCCCTCCGACAGTGCGGCACTCCCTCAGTACTGCCCCTCCGACAGTGCAGCGATCCCTCAGTACTGCCCCTCCGACGGTGCAGCGCTCCCTCAGTACTGCCCCTCCGACAGTGCAGCACTCCCTCAGTACTGCCCCTCCGACAGTGCGGCGCTCCCTCAGTACTGCCCCTCCGACAGTGCAGCGCTCCCTCAGTACTGCCCCTCCGACAGTGCAGCGCTCCCTCAGTACTGCCCCTCTGACAGTGCAGCGCTCCCTCAGTACTGCCCCTCCAACAGTGCAGCGCTCCCTCAGTACTGCCCCTCCGACAGTGCAGCGCTCCCTCAGTACTGCCCCTCCGACAGTGCAGTGCTCCCTCAGTACTGCCCCTCCGACAGTGCAGCGCTCCCTCAGTACTGCCCCTCCGACAGTGCGGCGCTCCCTCAGTACTGACCCTCCGACAGTGCAGCGCTCCCTCAGTACTGCCTCTCCGACAGTGCAGCGCTCCCTCAGTACTGCCCCTCCGACAGTGCTGCGCTCCCTCAGTACTGACCCTCCGACAGTGCAGCGCTCCCTCAGTACTGCCCCTCCGACAGTGCAGCGATCCCTCAGTACTGCCCCTCTGACAGTGCAGCTCTCCCTCAGTACTGCCCCTCCGACAGTGCAGCGATCCCTCAGTACTGTCCCTCCGACAGTGCAGCTCTCCCTCGGTACTGCCTCCCCCCGACAGTGCCGCGCTCCCTCAGTACTGACCCTCCGACAGTGCGGCGCTCCCTCAGTACTGCCCCTCCGACAGTGCGGCGCTCCCTCAGTACTGCCCCTCCGACAGTTCAGCACTCCCTCAGTACTGCCCCTCCGACAGTGCAGTGCTCCCTCAGTACTGTCCCTCCGACAGTGCAGCAATCCCTCAGTACTGTCCCTCCGACAGTTCAGCACTCCCTCAGTACTGCCCCTATGACAGTGCAGCGCTCCCTCAGTACTGCCCCTCCGACAGTGCAGCGCTCCCTCAGTACTGCCCCTCCGACAGTGCGGCGCTCCCTCAGTACTGCCCCTCCGACAGTGCAGCATTCCCTCAGCACTGCCCCTCCGACAGTGCAGCGCTCCCTCAGTACTGCCCCTCCGACAGTGCAGCGCTCTCTCAGTAGTGGGCTGCCGGGGAGTGTCGGCCTGGGATTATGGGGCTCAAGGCTCTGGAGTGGGGGGCTTGAACCCACGACCTTGTGACTCAGCGTCGAGCGAGAGTGAAAGAGCGAGAGTGCTGCCCACTGAGACACTGAGCAGCAGAATAATACATTTCGCCTGACTGGCACCGTTAGGAGCAATGCCAGGGGCGGGCGGGCTAGTTTATATTTGTTGTTCCTCTCTTGACCCATCCCCCCTGTGTTTTTCTGCCACTCTCTCCCCCTTCGTTTCAGTCAAGTTCCGAATCGTCTCGCTGGACGCGAAGTTCCTCGCAGTCGATCAAACGGTAGGGTACTTTGTGTTTAGCCGTTCTTGCTCCGAGCGCGACTCGCGATCCTGTAACTTGTCTGAAACCGCCCTTGCCACGTGTACAGGACCCTTACTT
>JASTWF010000779.1:120871-160871 GCA_030390025.1 Squalus acanthias
CAGAGTGGGAGGGGCCCTGTCAGAGGGGCAGGGCCAAGTCAGAGTAGGAGGGGCAGGCAGTCTGAGGGCGAGGGACCGAGTGAGATGGGGAGGGCCCAGTCTGAGTGGGAGGGGTCAGACTAAGGGGGAGGGCCCCAGTCTGAGGGGGAGGGGCCAGATTGAGGGGGAGGGGCCAATCTGAGGGGCAGGGCCGAGTCTGAGGGGGAGGGCCACAGTCTGAGGGGGGTGGGCCCTATCTGAGGGGGGAGGGGCCAGTCTGAGGGAGAGGGCCAAGTCTGAGGGGGCGGGGCCAGTCTGAGGGGGCAGGCCCAGTCAGATGGGGAGGGCCCAGTCTGAGGGGGAGGGCCCAGTCTGAGTGGGAGGGGCCCAGTCTGAGTGGGAGGGGCCCAGTCTGAGCAGGAGGGGCCCAGTCAAATAGGGGAGGGCCCCAGTCTGAGGGGGAGGACCCAGTCTGAGGGGGAGGGCAAGGGCCAGTCGGGTGAGGGGTCATTCAGAGGAAGGGAGGTGGAGAAGCCAGTCAAGGGAATGGCCCAATCAGGGGAGGAGACCAGTCAGTGGGAGGGGTCAGTCAGAGGGAGTGGAGGGAGAACAGCCCAGTCAGGGGTGGGGGAGGTCCCAGTCAGAGGGAGGGGCTGGGGCCAGTCAGAGGATGGGGAGGGGCCAGTCAGAGGGAGGGTGCGGGGCCAGTCAAGGGGCGGGGCATTGCCAGAAACACTAACCGCGATGTGCCATTCTTCTCCCAAGTGCTGCCCAGGTTTGATGTGCAGGTCATCATCCCACCTGTGATCACCATCTTGGAGACTAGCTTCACGGTGAAGACCTGCGCAAGGTAAGAGTCTCTCCCCAACAATCCTCACGTCTCTCCTCCAGGGAAGGGGGCGCTTTGATCAGCCGAGTACATTAATCCAAAGTTAAACAGATTCAGGGGCCAGAGATAGATCAGGTGGTTGGTTTTATTAATATCGAGAGAAAGTAGCAGCAAGTTAATACGTCTATATACTTACCCGTAGGATACCCATTGGGGTCCGCAAACTATTAACCAGTCCAGGTGAGATCTCAGCACAGAATGCCAAAGAATTACTGAGAATGAGCCTATTTATACACCTAATGTCAAATGACTTGCTCCGAACCTATCAAATCTGATCTATCATGTCATCTTTGTGTGTCATATGCTATTTCGCCAGAAAGTGGCAAAGTCACGCCACACACACTACTGAAACTGAAATGTGGAAGTTTGCACAGTTATATACATCACACCTTAACAGCTAGATTCTAGACATGTCGGGCTGGATTTTCATTGACCCGTGGAGGCGGGTTTGGAGGCGTGTGGGGGGTTAAAATTGCGAAAACTGGCGGGCGGGCACAAGTCCGCCTCCATCCCACCTCCACGCAATTTTCATTAAATCGTGTCTGCTGGTCCCGACTCCGTCCGCCTCTAAGAGAGGAGATAGGCTGTTAAGGCCCTTAACAAGCACTAAATTGCCTCTATAATGCCATTTTGAAAGGCCTTTGTGATTTTAACCCTTGTGCTACGTGAAGCACGCCTGTTCTGACACACGAATGTGAAAGCTGGCGGGAGCACATTTGGATAGGACTGACTGACTGACTATGGGGATGCATATGTGGATGGATGTATATATGGATGGATGGAGAGGAGACATATCTGGGAGTGGTGGTGTAAAAATATCTGGGAGCAGACTTAGGGCTGCTGCTGCTCATTTTGCATCCAGGTCCTCTCACAGCAAAGGCCAGGCAGTCTCTGAAGCCCTTCAATGCAGCAGCAATGATGACATCATCAGAGGCGACGTTCAGACTGAAAACACTAATTGGGTCATGGGTTCCCACATGCTGGAACTCAATTGCCCAATTAGGTGAAAATCGTATCAATCTCCCACATCTAATTGCAGTCGGGTGGATAACACGAAAAGTGGATAACACGACTCCAACCCGCCCCAGTATCAAAACCAGCCCATCGAGTTATACAGCACAGAAAGAGGCCCTTCGGCCCATCGTGTCCGCGCCGGCCATCAAGCCCTGTCTATTCTAATCCCATTTTCCAGCACTTGGTCCGTAGCCTTGTGTGCTATGGCGTTTCAGGTGCTCATCTAAATGCTTCTTGAATGTTGTGAGGGTTCCTGCCTCTACCACCCTTTCAGGCAGTGAGTTCCAGATTCCAACCACCCTCTGGGTGAAAACGTTTTTCCTCAAATCCCCTCTAAACCTCCTGCCCCTTACCTTGAAACTATGCCCCCTGGTTATTGACCCCTCTACTAAGGGGAAAAGTTCCTTTCTATCTACCCTATCTATGCCCCTCATAATTTTGTACACCTCAATCAGGTCCCCCCCCTCAGCCTTCTCTGCTCTAAGGAAAACAACCTCAGCCTGTCCAGTCTCTCTTCATAGCTGAAGCGCTCCAGCCCAGGTAACATCCTGGTGAATCTCCTCTGCACCCTCTCCAATGCAATCACATTCTTCCTATAGTGTGGCGACCAGAACTGCACACAGTATTCCAGCTGTGGCCTAACTAGCGTTTTGTACAGCTCCATCATAACCTCCCTGCTCTTATATTCTATGCCTCGGCTAATGAAGGCAAGTATCCCATATGCCTTTTTAACCACCTTATCTACCTGTCCTGCTGCCTTCAGGGATCTACTGACATGCACACCAAGGTCCCTCTGATCCTCTGTCCTTCCTAGGGTCCTATCATTCATTGTGTATTCCCTTGCCTTGTTACTCCTTCCAAAATGCATCACCTCACACTTTTCAGGGTTCAATTCCATTTGCCACTGTTCTGCCCATCTGACCAACCCGTCTATATCGTCCTGTAGCCTGAGGCTTCCCTCCTCGCTATTTACCACCCCACCAATTTTCATGTCATCTGCGAACTTACTGATCATACCTCCTACATTCATATCTAAATCATTAATGTACACCACAAACAGCAAAGGACCCAGCACCGATCCCTGCGGTACACCACTGGACACAGGCTTCCAGTCACAAAAACAACCTTCGACCATCACCCTCTGCCTCCTGCAACGAAGCCAATTTTGGATCCCATGTGCCAAGTGGACACAGTTTCTCCCTCTCCACTCTATCAAAACCCCACGTAATTTTGAACACCTCTATTAAACCTTCCCTTAACCTTGTCTGCTCCAAGGAGAACAACCCCAGCTTCTCTAACTCTCTCCACGTAACTGAAGTCCCTCATGGTGGCATAGTGGTTAGCACTGTTGCCTCACAGCGCCAGGACCCGGGTTCGAATCCGGCCTCGGGTGACTGTCTGTGTGGAGTTTGCACATTCTCCCTGTGTCTGCGTGGGTTTCCTCCGGGTGCTCCGGTTTCCTCCCACAGTCCAAAGATGTGCGGGTTAGGTTGATTTGGCTATGATAAATTGACCCTTAGTGTTAGGGGGATTAAATACGTGGGGTTACGGGGATAGGGTGGGATATGTGTCGGTGCAGGGTCGATGGGCCGAAATGGCCTCTATCTGCACTGTGGGGATTCTGTGATCATCCCCTAGTACCGTTCTGGTCAATCTCCTCCGCACCCTCTCCAAGGCCTTGACATCCTTCCGAAAGTGCGGTGCCCCAGAATTGGCCACAATACTTTAGCTGCGGCCTAACCAGTGGATTCATAACCTAACCTCATCGCTCACATTGCATTTCCCTGTGGCGTTCTAACCACCTAATCTAATCCATGTGTCGGCCTCTGTCACACAGGACACATCCTCATAATACAAAGACATTAACACTGGCACAAATGCAAAATACTGCGGATGCTGGAAATCTGAAATAAAAACAGAAAACGCTGGTAGCACTCAGCAGGCCAGGCAGTATCTGCGGAGAGAGAAACAGAGTTAACGTTTCCGGTCGATGACCCTTCGTCAGAACTGGAAAAAAGCTGGAGACGGAACAGGTTTTTAAGCAAGTGTAGGAGCTGGGAGAGGGGGGAAGGAAAGAACAAAGGGGAAGGTCTGTGATAGGATGGAAGACAGGAGAGATGAAGAGACAAAAGGGATGATGGGGCAAGGCAAAAGGAGATGGTAATGGGACAAGTTAAGAAAACAAAAGATGGCCTCTAGATGAAGTGTAAATGGCGATGGCAGAATGATCGACAGCTGCCATGGGAGAGAGAGAAAAATAATAAAAATAAATGGAAAAAAAGATAGGGGCAGAGGCTATGGTCTGAAATTGTTGAACTCTATGTTGAGTCCTGAAGGCTGTGAAGTGCCTAATCGAAAGATGAGGTGCTGTTCCTCGAGCTTACGCTGAGCTTCCGTAGAACAGTGCAAGAGGCCGAGGACGGTGAGGTCAGAGTGGGAGTGGAGCGGAGAATTAAAGTGACAGGCGACCGGAAGCTCGGGGTCCCCCTTACGGAGCGAACGGAGGTGTTCCGCAAAGCGGTCACCCAATCTGCGTTTGGTCTCCCCAATGTAGAGGAGACCACATCGTGAGCAGCGAATACAGTATACTAATTGCAAGGAAGTACACGTAAATCGTGGAAGGAGTGTTTGGGGCCTTATCTGAGGAAGGATGTTCTTGCCATGGAGGGAGTGCAGCGAAGATTCACCAGGCTGATACCTGGGATGGCAGGAATGACATATGAGGAGAGATTGGGTCGATTGGGCTTATACTCGCTGGAGTTTAGAAGAATGAGAGGGGATCTCATTGAAACCTATAAAATTCTAACAGGACTAGACAGACTAGATGCAAGAAGGATGTTCCCGATGGCGGGGGAGTCCAGAACCAGGGGTCACAGTCTAAGGATAAGGGGTAAGCCATTTAGGACTAAGATGAGGAGGAATTTCTTCACCCAGAGAGTGGTGAACCTGTGGAATTCTCTACCACAGAAGGTAGTTGAGGCCAAGTCATTAAATATATTCAAGAAGAAGTTAGATATATTTCTTAAGGCTAAAGGGATCAAGGGATATGGGGAGAAGGCAGGTACAGGGTACTGAGTTTGGATGAGCAGCCATGATCTCATCGAATGGCGGAGCAGGCTCGAGGGGCCGAATGGCCTACTCCTATCTTCTATGTTTCTATGTTAAGGGAATAGAGGGTTATTCCGATAGGGTGAGATGAGGAAGAAGGGGAGGAGGCTCGAGTGGAGCATAAAGGCTGGCATGTTGGGCCAATTGGCCTGTTTCTGTGCCGCATATCCTCTGTAATCCTGTGTAAGTTTTGTTATGGGATGTTTTAGCGGCCTTGAATCTCGGACAAACTGAGATCAAGAGGCTTAACTCATTTCAGAAAGGCTCCTCCCTAAACCAGCAACCGGGAGCCGCCCTTCAACCACCAGCCTAGATTTGACCTTTCTCCCTTCTGTTTGTGCGGGCGGGGCTGGATTTTGACCTCCCCCCCCCGCCCCCCCCCCCTCCAGGTTCCCCGGAAGGGGTGAAAGGTCGGAGTCAGGGAAACAGTCCCGGTTCTAACCACCTCACTCCCCCCTGGCCCTTTTGACCTCCGCAGGTACACGTACGGGAAGCCAACCGTGGGCACAGTCCGGCTGTCTATTTGTCGCTTGTTCTACCACAATTACTGGTTTGCTCGCCACCTGCGACCGGTGCCCCTCCCACTGTGCGAGGAGTTCGAAGGTCAGGTGAGTACCCTTTGGTCTTGCTTCCTCTGTATGAGTTCCTCTGCACTGTGCAGAGTTTTGGTCGCCTTATTTAAGGAAGGATATACTTGCATTGGAGGCAGTGGGACAGGTAGATAAGGTGGTTAAAAAGGCATATGCGATACTTGCCTTCATTAGCCGAGGCATAGAATGTAAGAGCAGGGAGGTTGGCCTTCGTAGCGAGAGGGTTTGAGTACAGGAACAAGGATGTCTTGCTGCAGTTGTACAGGGCCTTGGTGAGACCACACCTTGAGTACTGTGTGCAGTTTTGGTCGCCTTATCTGAGGAAGGATGTTCTTGCCATGGAAGGAGTTCAGCGAAGATTCACCAGGCTAATACCTGGGATGGCAGGAATGACGTATGAGGAGAGATTGGGTCGATTGGGCTTATACTCGCTGGAGTTCAGAAGAATGAGAGGGGATCTCATTGAAACTTATAAAATTCTGACAGGACTGGACAGACTAGATGCAGGAAGGATGTTCCCGATGGTTGGGGAGTCCAGAACCAGGGGTCACAGTCTAAGGATAAGGGGTAAGCCATTTAGGACAGAAATGAGGAGGAATTTCTTCACCCAGAGAGTGGTGAACCTGTGGAATTCTCTACCACAGAAGGCAGTAGAGGCCAATTCATAAAAATATATTCAAGAAGGAGTTGGATATATTAAGACTAAAGGGATCAAGGGATATGGGGAGAAAGCAGGGACAGGGTTCTGAATTTGGATGATCAGCCATGATCGCATCGAATGGCGGAGCAGGCTAGAGGGGCCGAATGGCCTACTCCTGCTCCTATCTTCTATGTTTCTATGATGGAGCTGTACTAAACGCTAGTTAGGCCACAGCTGGAATACTGTGTGCAGTTCTGGTCGCCACACTATAGGAACGATGTGATTGCATTGGAGAGGGTGCAGAGGAGATTCACCAGGATGTTACCTGGGCTGGTGCGCTTCAGCTATGAAGAGAGACTGGACAGGCTGGGGTTGTTTTCCTCAGAGCAGAGAAGGCTGAGGGGGGGACCTGATTGAGGTGTACAAAATTATGAGGGGCATAGATAGGGTAGATAGAAAGGAACTTTTCCCCTGAGTAGAGGGGTCAATAACCAGGGGGCATAGTTTCAAGGTAAGGGGCAGGAGGTTTAGAGGGGATTTGAGGAAAAACTTTTTCACCCAGAGGGTGGTTGGAACCTGGAACTCACTGCCTGAAAGGGTGGTAGAGGCAGGAACCCTCACAACATTCAAGAAGCATTTAGATGAGCACTTGAAACGCCATAGCACACAAGGCAACGGACCAAGTGCTGGAAAATGGGATTAGAATAGACAGGGCTTGATGGCCGACGCGGACACGATGGGCCGAAGGGCCTCTTTCTGTGCTGTATAATTCTGTGACTCTATGACTCTAAGGTTCACTCGGTTGATTCCTGAGATGAAGGGGTTGTCTTATGAGGAAAGGTTGAGCAGGTTGGGCCGATACTCATTGGAGTTTAGAAGAATGAGAGGGGATCTTATTGAAACATATAAGATTCTGAGGGGGCTCGACAGGGTGGATGCTGAGAGGATGTTTCCCCTCGTGGGGGAATCTAGAACTAGGGGGCATAGTTTCAGAATAAGGGGTCGCCCATTTAAAACGGAGATGAGGAGGAATTTCTTCTCTCAGAGGGTCGTGAATCTTTGGAATTCTCTACCTCAGAGAGCTGTGGATGGGGAGTCATTGAATATATTCAAGATGCGGAGATGCCGGTGTTGGACTGGGGTGGACAAAAGTGAGAAGTCGCACAACACCAGGTTATAGTCCAAGTTTTATTTGAAATCACAAGCTTTCGGAGCTGCTGCCCCTTCGTCAGGTGAAGTAAAGGAATACGAATCGACAAAGCATATATAGACAGAGAACAATGCATGTGTAGCGTACAATGTCAGACGACTACAGTTAATCCTCCTGACTGCCTTTCGTCACACCTCGTTTGAGAAACAATCAGGTCAGCCAGGAAGGCACCACATCAAAGACATAGCAAGACACAACTGAGACAATGAGGTGGGGTTACAGGGGGTCTAATGTGTCAAATGCTGCAGTCTGTATGGAAAACGATAAACTTTAAAATTTTTACTTTTTTTTACTGGAAATCACATCTGTGAACAAGCCAACGACGACTCGAGTCTGGATGACTCTACGTCATGTATCGTGACATGAACCCTAGATCCCTAGATCATTGTCTCAGTTGTGTCTTGCTATGTCTTTGATGTGGTGCCTTCCTGGCTGACCTGATTGTTTATCTGCCGAGGTGTGACGAAAGGCAGTCAGGAGGATTAACTGTAGTCGTCTGACATTGTACGCTACACATGCATTGTTCTCTATCTATATATGCTTTGTCGATTCGTATTCCTTTACTTCACCTGACGAAGGGGCAGCAGCTCCGAAAGCTTGTGATTTCAAATAAAACTGTTGGGGGGAAAAATTCAGTTGGTTGCGCCTCCCGTTAGCGCCTTAAGAGGGCGCTAATGGGGCGCAAAGCATCTAGCGCCCAGGCACGGCGAAGTTTGCTCCACTCGCGAAATTAACTAGACATTTTGCGGCGGCGCGTTAACACTACCGCCACGATCTCCTGCGCAGGCAGATTGTGACGTCAGTCGAGTGCGCAACGCCCCGGTATCGCCCCGGAGCGGATATTGAGTGGCGCCCCCTGCCTTACCGCCTGACGCTAGCAACGACAGGTTGAGGGGAGTGTTCTGCAGTCATGAAGGGAAAGGGGGAGCGCTATTTAAAGGTGACCGCTTCCTGCCTTTTATTGTTGGTGCCATTTTTGAACTACGCATTCTGAGAGAGAGAGAGAGACAGACTTCTGGAGAGATTCAACGTTGTGTGAAGGAATTTTGGGTTCTGAGCAGCACTTTGCAGGTTCATTTTGATTTGCCATTCCTTGTATCGATTTAGAAGAGACTGTGGGGGCTGCACGCTGAGCTCTTTGCCTCGTACTCTCCATTGTTCTTTCCAGCAGATTTGATGTGCAGGTCTCTCCAGGCCGAGATTCAAGGCTGCAATGAGCAGGATGTGGATGGAAAGCAAGATTAACCATCCCCTTTAAGAACTGGCTCGTGCCAGTGTGTCTGTGTTCCATTGCTGACTGACATCACATGAGCTTCGCCAGCGCTCTGAGGTAGCGCCTCGCTCCTCGGCGTTAGTGCCTTAAGACAGGTGTGAAGCGCCTGATTTAGCGCTCCAATCACCTCCAGGGGCGATAAAAGTCAAGTTTGCAGTCGGTGGCGATAATTAGTGCCAGGCGCTAATCTTTACGCCCGGCCGATAATTGCGCCCCAAATGGGGCGATACTGAATTTCTCCCCCTTGGACTATAACCTGGTGTTGTGCGAATATATTCAAGGCGGAGATTGATCGACATTTGAACTACAAGGGAGTCGAGGGTTATGGGGAGAGAGGGGGAAAGTGGGGTTGAGGCCAAGATTAGATCAGCCATGATCTTATTGAATGGCGGAGCAGGCTCGAGGGGCCGATTGGCCTACTCCTGCTTCTGTTTCTTATGTTCTTATGTTCTTATATTCAGTTATGCTGAACCTTTATAAAGTGCTGGTTAGGCCACAACTGGAGTATTGCGTCCAGTTCTGGTCACCACACTTTAGGAAGGATGTGAAGGCCCTTGAGAGGGTGCAGAGGAGATTTACCAGAATGGTTCCGGGGATGGGGGATCTTAGCTACAAGGACAGGTTGGAGAAGCTGGATTTGTTTTCATTAGAGCAAAGGAGGTTGAGGGGTGATTTGATAGAGGCGTACAAAATTATGACGGGTTTGGATAGGCTAGACGGGGAAAGGCTGTTCCCACTAGTTGATGGTACAAGGACTCTAGGGGACACAGATTTAAGGTTTTGGGCAAAAGAAACAGGGGGGGTGGATGTGAGGAATCACTTTTTTACGCAGCGAGTGGTGAGGACCTGGAACTCGCTGCCGATGGAAGTGGTGGAAGCGAAGACACTCAATGTTTTCAGGGGGAGACTGGATAGGCACTTGAGGGAAATAAACTTACAGGGCTACGGGGATAGAGTGGGGGGAATGGGACTGATTGGATTGCTCTACAGAGAGCCTGCAGGGACTCGATGGGCCAAATGGCCTCCTTCTGTGCCATTATGACTCTATGGGGTAAAAATTCAGTTGGTTGCGCCTCCCGTTAGCGCCTTAAGAGGGCGCTAATGGGGCGCAAAGCCACTAACGCCCGGGCGCAGCGATGTTTGCGCCGCTCGGGAACTTAACGAGAGATTGTGCGGCGGCGCTAAACTTTACCGCTGCGACCACCTGCGTGCGCAGATTGTGACGTCATTCCATGGTGCAACGCCCTTGTGGCGCCCTGGAGCGGAAATTGAGTGGCGCCCCCTGCCTTACCGCCTGGCGCATCCAACGACCGGAAGACTGGAACGCTATCAATCGCTGTGGGGCTGGGGGGGGCGCTATTTAAAGGGGGCCTCTTCCTGTCTTTTTCTGTGGTTGACATTTTTGCACCACTCGTTCTGAGAGAGAGAGAGAGATTCGGAGAGAGAGAAAGAGAGACTTCTGCATTGACTCAACGCTTTGTGAGGTAGTTTTGCCTACTGATCCTAACAGTTGGCCCCCCCCCCCCCCGCTTTAAGAACTGGCCGGCGCCAGTGTGTCTGTGTTCCCTCGCTAACTGGCAGAACCTGTGCTGCGCTCGTGCGCTGAGTTAGCGCCACACTGCTCGGCCTTTGCGCCTTAAGACAGGTGTGCAGCGCCTGATTTAGCGCTCCACTCACCTCCCGGGGCAGTAAAAGTGAAGTTTCTAGTCAGTGGCGATAATTAGCGCCAGGCGCTAATATTTGCGTCCAGACGATATTTGCGCCCCAAATGGGGCGCGACCTAATTTTTCCCCCTATGACTCTAGGACCAATCTATGACCTGTTAGTTTGCCCCTCTCTGCCACCTCCATCCATACTCGGGACAAGTGACCAAAAGCTTGATCAGAGGGGTTAGGTTTCAAGGAGTATCTTAAAGGAGGAGAGAGAGAGAGGCGGAGAGGTTCAGGGAGGGAATTCCAGCGCTTAGGGCCCCAGGTAGCTGAAGGCACGGCCGCCAATGGTGGAGCTATTAATATCGGGGCATGCGCAAGAGGCCAGAATTGGAAGAGCGCAGAGATCTCGGAGGGTTGTGGGGCCGGAGGAGGTCACAGAGATAGGGAGGGGGGGGGGGGGCGAGAGGCCATGGAGGGGATTTGAACACGAGAATTTTTAAATCGAGGCGTTGCCGGACCGGGAGCCAATGGAGATCAGCGAGTACAGTTGAGGGGGTGGGGGATGGTGGGGTTGATACGTGAACGGGCCTTGGTGCGAGTTAGGACACAGGGCAGCAGAGCTTTGGATGACCTCAAGTTTATGGAGGGCGGAAGGTGGGAGGCCGGCCATGAGGGAGTGCAACGAAGGTTCACCAGACTGGTTCCTGGGATTGGGGGGATTGTCCTATGAGGAGAGATTGAGTAGACTGGGCCTATATTCTCTAGTGTTTAGAAGAATGAGAGGTGATCTCATTGAAACGTACAAAATTCTTACAGGGCTTGACAGGGTAGATGCAGGGAGGATGTTTCCCCTGGCTGGGGAGTCTAGAACCAGGGGTCACAGTCTCAGAATAAGGGGTCGGCCATTTAGGACTGAGATGAGGAGAAATTTCTTCACTCAGAGGGCGGTGAATCTTTGGAATTCTCTACCCCAGAGGGCTGTGGAGGCTCAGTCGTTGAGTATATTCAAGACACAGATCGATAGATTTTTGAACATTAAGGGAATCAAAGGATATGGGGATAGTTCAGGAAAGTGGTGATGAGGTAGAAGATCAGCCATGATCTCATTGAATGGCGGAGCAGGTTCGAGGGGCCGAATGGCAGACTCCTGCTCCTATTTCTTATGTTCTTAGTACGCACCAGCCAGGGCCTCCAGAATCATTGTCCTTTGCTGCGTGCTGCTCAACACAGTGGAGCAGCGAGGATTGGGGCTGCAGGAGGAGCAAGGTACAGAGCACACAGCCTCTTCAGAGTAGGAGCAGGAGCAGGTGGAAGACGAGGAGGAAGAAGGAGGAGGAACCTGAGGTGGAGATGGCACCAGCAACGGCGCACATTGCTGCCCGGGAGGCCAGGGATGGCCTCATCCTGGCCAAATTTACTTAACTTGCTCCAGTGCACCCAGTGACGTACTAAGTGACCTAAGAAAACTACTAGGCACTTGGTCCAAGCGTTAAACAAAGCTTTAATCAACTGTTTTTCAACATGGAGATCTGGTTGTGTCCTTAACTAGTTCCTGTTGAGGAATGTTCTAAGCAAGCTGGGCCCATGCCCGAGTATTTATACTCTCCCTGGACAGTGCCACCAGCAGGCCGCCTAGTATTACTTCATACATGAATGACAAGATTCATGTCACTAAGTTCCCCCCACCCCCCCCACCCCACCAACAACACCATAAAGCAAGACAGAAAGCAGAGAGTCAGAGTAAAGGGTAGCTATTCACAGTGGCAGAAGGTGGGTAGTGGTGTTCCACAAGGATCAGTGCTGGGACCACTGCTGGTCACAATTTACATTAACGATTTAGACTTCGGACTGGCGGATAGCTAACTTGGAATAGTCGAGAGTGGGGATTGACAAAGGCATGGATGAGGGTTTCAGCAGCAGATGAGCTGAGGCAGGGGCGGAGACGGGCGATGGTACGGAGGTTACTATGTGACAAAACCGGAAGGGCTGGGTGATGGAGCCTCCATCACCTTTGAACCCAACATTGTCCTTGCCCAGTGACCCCACCTCACGCCCCCCCAGTCACTGGACACTGATGACGGACCCCTGGCTGATTTCCCCACCCACCCCTCCAAAACCTGGAGATACTGAGGCCAACTGAAGCAGTTCTACATTCCAACTCCCCGCCCTCACCCCGCCCCCCCACCAACCCCTCCCCCCCCCCAAGCCCAGCACAGACTAGGGAAGGGACCTGGGCCGCTCATAGTTTTGAAACCTCGGTACCACTCTAGGAATACAGGGACAGGAGGAGGCCATTCAACCCCTCGAGCCTGTTCTGCCATTCAATGAGATCATGGTTGATCTGTGACCTAACTCCATATTGAGCAGGTTGGGCCTAAAGTCATTGGAGTTTAGAAGAATGGGAGGGGATCTTATTGAAGCATATAAGATTCTGAAGGGGGTGAAACTAGAACTAGGGGGCATAGTCTTAGAATAAGGGGCTGCTCTTTCAAAACTGAGATGAGAAGGAACTACTTCACTCAGAGGGTGGTAGGTCCATGGAATATGCTGCCCCAAAAAGCTGTAGAAGCTACATCATTACATAAATTTAAAACAGAAATAGACAAGTTTCCTAGAAGTAAAGGGCATTAAGGGTTACGGGGAGCGGGCAGGAATTTGGACATGAGTCTAGGTTCGGATCGGTCATGGCCCTGTGGGTAGCGGAGCGGGCCCAGGGGCCGTGTAGCCTGATCCTGCTCCTATTTCATGTGTCCAATTCTGTTCGGTTCAGGAGATGGTTCTGTGATAGTAGATTGGCGGTTAGGATCAGATCAGCCATGATCTTATTGAATGGCGGAGCAGGCTCGAGGGGCCAATTGGCCTACTCCTGCTCCTATTTCTTATGTTCTTATGACAGGGTAGATGCAGAGAGGATGTTTCCCCTCGTGGGGGAATCTAGAACTAGGGGGCATAGTCTCAGAATAAGGGGGCACCCTTTTAAATCGGAAATGAGGAGGAATTTCTTCTCTCAGAGGGTCGTGAATCTTCGGAATTCTCTTCCCCAGAGAGCTGTGGAGGCTGGGTCACTGAATATATTTAAGGTGGAGATAGACAGATTTTTGAACGGTGAGGGAGTGAAGGGTTATGGGGAGTGGGCAGGGAAGTGGAGTTGAGGCCAAGATCAGATCGGCCATGATCTTATTGAGTTAGATCACAGAGCTGCCATGATCTCATTGAATGGCGGAACAGGCTCGAGGGGCCAAATGACCGACTCCTGCTCCGACGTCTGATGTTTTTATTCAGCCCCTCAAGCCTGTTCCACCATTCAATGAGATCATGGCTGCTCTGCGATCTAACTCCACATACCCGCCTTTGGCCCATATCCCTTAATGGCCCGAAAATTAAACCTAATACGGGAGAGTACGCACTGTGTACTCACGCGTATTAGATCCAGAATTGCCGGTTTCCTGCATGCACTGCGCTTGCGCGGGAAACCGGCACTTCGTGTATTGCGAAGGGGGCGGTTCCTAAGTGAACCGCGTACGCGCTACAGGCTGTGCGCACGCAGTGCACTCAGTTATTTTTTCAGCTTTGAACGCGCAGGTAAGTGTTGAAGATTTTACACATAAAGAAAGCAGGCGTAGGACCCCCTTTTAACAAGGTAAGTAGTTAATTAAGTGTTATTTTAAATTTGTTTCAACAGGTTTATCTTTTTTAGAAACTTTAAAGAAAGGTAAGTTTATTTTTATAACTTTTAAAAAGATTTTAAATTTTTTCAAAAATTTAAATTTTTGTTTAAAGTGGCTAATTTATTTAACTATAGTTATTTTATTAATGTGATGGCTTTTTTTAAAATTTAATTGAGGTTTAGCTGTTCTTTTGTGGATGTGTAGTATTCATAGCTTTGACAGCTCTTGCCGTCAAAACTATGAATGAAAGATGGTGTGCTGCCATTGGCTCTAACTGAATCACGTGATCCCAGAGCTCGCACGAACTAATTGCGCCTCTGGGACACGCAAGCACTGCACGGTTCCAACAGAGTGAGCCTTTGAAACTAAAGTTCGTGTGGGCCCGGAGCAAAAAGGTAGGTGCGGAGTGCGATATCACGGGGAATCCTTACCCCCGCGGGAAACATCCATGTTTAATTTCTGGGCCATTATCTTTGGTTGACAAAAATCTACCAATCTCAGATTTAAAAGTAACAATTGATCTAGCACCAATTGCCATTTGCGGAAGAGAGTTCCAAACTTCTACCACCCTTTGTGTGTAGAAGTGTTTCCTAACTTCACTCCTGAAAGGTCTGGCTCTAATTTTTAGACTATGCCCCCTAGTCCCAGACTCCCCAACCAGCGGAAATAGTTTCTCTCTATCTACCCTATCTGTTCCCCTTAATATCTTGAAAACTTTGATCCGATCACCCCTTAACCTTCTAAATTCCAGGGAATACAACGCTAGTTTGTGTAATCTTTCCTTGGAGCCCGGGTATCATTCTGGTAAACCTACACTGCACTCCCTCCAAGGCCAGTATATCCTTCCTAAGGTGTGGTGCTCCCAGCACTCCAGCTGTGGCCTAACCAGGGCTTTGTACAGCTGCAACATAACTTCAACCCTCTTGTATTCGAGTCCTCCTGACTCCCCAAAGCCTTTCCACCATCGACAAGGCACAAGTCAGGAGTGTGATGGAATACTCTCCACTTGCCTGGATGAGTGCAGCTCCAACAACACTCAAGAAGCTCGGCACCATCCAGGACAAAGCAGCCCGCTTGATCGGCACCCCATCCACCACCTCAAACATTCACTCCCTCCACCACCGGCGCACCGTGGCTGCAGTGTGTACCATCTACAAGATGCACTGCAGCAACTCGCCAAGGCTTCTTCGGCAGCACCTCCCAAACCCACGACCTCTTCCACCTAGAAGGACAAGGGCAGCAGACGCATGGGGAACACCACCACCTCCAAGATCCCCTCCGAGTCACACACCATCCTGACTTGGAAGTATATCGGCCGTTCCTTCATCGTCGCTGGGTCAAAATCCTGGAACTCCCTCCCTAACACGCACTGTGGGAGCACCTTCACCACACGGACTGCAGCGGTTCAAGAAGGCAGCTCACCACCACCTTCTCAAGGGGCAATTAGGGATGGGCAATAAATGCTGGCCTCGCCAGTGATGCCCACATCCCATAAACAAATAAAAAAAATATAAAGGCCAGCATTCCATTGGCCTTCATAGCGAGAGGATTCGAGTACAGGAGCAAGGATGTCTTGCTGCAGTTGTACAAGGCCTTGGTGAGACTACATCTTGAGTACTGTGTGCAGTTTTGGTCGCCTTATCTGAGGAAGGATGTTCTTGCCATGGAGGGAGGGCAGCGAAGATTCACCAGACTGATACCTGGGATGGCAGGAATGACGTATGAGGAGAGATTGGGTCGATTGGGCTTATAATCGCTAGAGTTTCGAAGAATGAGAGGGGATCTCATTGAAACTTATAAAATTCTAACAGGACTAGACAGACTAGATGCAGGAAGGATGTTCCCGATGGCGGGGGAGTCCAGAACCAGGGATCACAGTCTAAGGATAAGGGGTAAGCCATTTAGGACTGAGATGAGGAGGAATTTCTTCACCCAGAGAGTGGTGAACCTGTGGAATTCTCTACCACAGAAGGCAGTAGAGGCCAATTCATTAAATATATTCAAGAAGGAGATGGATATATTTCTTAAGGCTAAAGGGATCAAGGGATATGGGGAGAAGGCAGGTACAGGGTACTGAATTTGGATGATCAGCCATGATCGCATTGAATGGCGGAGCAGGCTCGAGGGGCCGAATGGCCTACTCCTGCTCCTATCTTCTATGCTTCTGTTAGCCTTTTTGATTATTCTCTCCGACAGTGCAGCGCTCCCTCAGTCCATGATACTTCAATGATCTATGGACACGGATCCCTAAGTCTCTTTGGACCGCCGCTTTTTAATGTTTATCAAGCCATGAAGCTGAGGTGGAGACAGCCTATCAGAATCGTACAGTCTCACAGCACAGGAGGAGGCCATTCGGCCCATCGTGCTTGTGCCCGCTCTTTGGGAGAGCTCTCCAATTAGACCCACTCCCCCCTGCCTTTTCCCCAAAGCCTTGCAAATGTTTTCCCTTCCATTGTTTATTCAAACCCCCTTTTGAAAGTTACGATTGAATCTGCTTCCTCTCTCTTCTTCGGCAGTCCCTCGGAACCGAGGACGACTTGCTTCCACATTAAGAATGAGTTCTCAGGTGACTGATGAGTCCAATGCGGGACCTACAGTCTCTGTCACAGGTGGGGCAGATGGTGGTTGAAGGGGGCGGGTGGGTGGGGTGCTTGGGTTGACGTGCGCTCCTTGCGCTTGGCTTCCGCTTGCTCCCGGCGAAGAGACTCGAGGTGTTCGGCGCCTTCCCGGATGCTTCTCCTCCACTTTGTGCTCTGGTCTTGGACCAGGGATTCCCAGGTGTCGGTGGGGATGTTACACTTTTTTAAGGAGGCTTTGAGGGTGTCCTTGAAGCGTTTCCTCTGCCCACCTGGGGCTCTCTTGCCGTGCCGGAGCTCCGAGTAGAGCGCTTGTTTTGGGAGTCTCGTATCGGGCATGCGGACGATGTGGCCCGTCCATCGGAGCTGATCGAGCGTGGTCAAAGCTTCGATGCTGGGGATGTTGGCCTGAGCGAGAACACTGACGTTGGTGCGCCTATCCTGCCAATGGATTTGCAGGATCTTGCGGAGGCAGCGTTGGTGGTACCTCTCCAGTGCTTTGAGGTGCCTGCTGTACATGGTCCATGTCTCTGAAGCATACAGCAGGGCGGGTATCACTACTGCTCTGTTGACCATGAGCTTGGTGCTGGGTTTGAGGTCCTGGTCTTCAAACACTCTCTTCCTCAGGCGACCGAAGGCTGCACTGGCACACTGAAGGCGGTGTTGGACTTCGTCATCGACGTCTGCCCTTGTTGACAGTAGGCTCCCGAGGTATGGAAAGTGGTCCACGTTGTCCAAGGCCTTGTCATGGATTTTGATAATCGGGGGGCAGTACTGTGTGGCGGGGGCAGGTTGGTAGAGGACCTTTGTCTTACGGATGTTTCGTGTAAGGCCCATGCTCTCGTATGCTTCGGTGAAGGTGTTGACGATGGTTTGGAGTTCGACCTCCGAGTGCTTCCACCGCCCTTTCAGGCAGCGTATTCCAGATCACAACAACTCGCTGTGTAAAGAAATGTTCTTTTGCCAATTACCTTAAATCTGTGTCCTCTGGTTACCGCCCCTCCTGCCAGTGGAAACAGTTTCTCCTTATTTACTCCATCAAACTCCTTCATGATCTTGAACACCTCTATTAAATATCCCCTTAACCTTCTCTGCTCCCTCAGTATTACCCCTCCGACAGTGCAGCGCCTCCTCAGTACTGCCGCTCCGACAGTGCAGCGCTCCCTCAGTACTGCCCCTCCGACAGTGCAGCGCTCCCTCAGTACTGCCCCTCCGACAGTGCAGCGCTCCCTCAGTACTGACCCTCCGACAGTGCGGCGCTCCCTCAGTACTGCCCCTCCGACAGTGCAGCGCTCCCTCAGTACTGCCCCTCCGACAGTGCAGCGCTCCCTCAGTACTGCCCCTCCGACAGTGCAGCGCTCCCTCAGTACTGCCCCTCCGACAGTGCAGCGCTCCCTCAGTACTGACCCTCCGACAGTGCGGCGCTCCCTCAGTACTGACCCTCCGACAGTGCAGCGCTCCCTCAGTACTGCCCCTCTGACAGTGCGGCGCCTCCTCAGTACTGCCGCTCCGACAGTGCAGCGCTCCCTCAGTACTGCCCCTCTGACAGTGCGGGGCTCCCTCAGTACTGCCCCTCCGACAGTGCAGCGTTCCCTCAGTACTGCCCCTCCGACAGTGCAGCGCTCCCTCAGTACTGCCCCTCCGACAGTGCAGCGCTCCCTCAGTACTGCCCCTCCGACAGTGCAGCGCTCCCTCAGTACTGCCCCTCCGACAGCGCAGCGCTCCCTCAGTACTGCCCCTCCAACAGTGCAGCGCTCCCTCAGTACTGCCCCTCCGACAGTGTAGCGCTCCCTCAGTACTGTCCCTCCGACAGTGCAGCACTCCCTCAGTACTGACCCTCCGACAGTGCAGCACTCCCTCAGTACTGCCCCCTCCGACAGTGCGGCGCTCCCTCAGTACTGCCCCTCCGACAGTGCGGCACTCCCTCAGTACTGCCATCCGACAGTGCAGCGCTCCCTCAGTACTGCCCCTCTGACAGTGCAGCGCTCCCTCAGTACTGCCCCTCCAACAGTGCAGCGCTCCCTCAGTACTGCCCCTCCGACAGTGCAGCACTCCCTCAGAACTGCCCCTCCGACAGTGCAGCGCTCCCTCAGTACTGCCCCTCCGACAGTGCAGCGCTCCCTCAGTACTGCCCCTCTGACAGTGCAGCGCTCCCTCAGTACTGCCCCTCAGACAGTGCGGCGCTCCCTCAGTACTGCCCCTCCGACAGTGCGGCGCTCCCTCAGTACTGCCCCTCCGACAGTGCAGCGCTCCCTCAGTACTGACCCTCCGACAGTGTAGTCGAGGTATCGGTGCGTTCCATTGATGTCTCCCTCCACACCTTACCCCTGATCGTTCCACAGTACTGTTGTAATCCTCTGTGTGTCTCTCTCTCTCCAGACAGACCAGCAGGGATGTGCAGCGATAGTTGTGAATGCCAAGAAATTCTACTTGACCAACCCGAATATGTTCACCTCTTTGAATCTCCAGATTGAGTTCCAAGAGTCAGCGACAGGTGAAGTGATTGGGCTCAATTTCATCCCGCCTTTCTCTCCCTCGCTCCCTCTTCTTGTCCTTTTCTCTCCTCCTCCCGATTAGCGATCCTCCCTTCTCCTCCGCTATCTCTGCCCTCCCTCCATCTCCACTTCTCTCTCCCACTCATCGCTTTCCATTTCTCTCTTCGCTCTTTCGCTCCCACTCCTGTTAACTCTCTCTCTTCCCTGCATTTCCTGCAGCCTTCCAGTTCATTCTCTCTCTCTGTCTCTCTCTCTCTCTCTCTGTCTCACTCTCTCTCTGTCTCTCTCTCTCTCTCTCTGTCTCTCTGTCTCTGTCTCTCTGTCTCTCTCTCTCTCTCTCTCTGTCTCTCTCTCTCTCTCTCTGTGTCTCTCTCACTCTCTCTCTGTCTCTCTCTTTCTGTCCCTCTCTCTCTCTGTCTCTCTCTCTCTCTGTCTCTCTCTCTCTGTCTCTCTCTCTCTGTCTCTCTCTCTCTCTCTCTGTCTCTCTCTGTCTCTCTGTCTCTCTTTCTGTCCCTCTCTCTCTCTGTCTCTCTCTCTATCTCTCTCTCTCTCTCTCTCTCTGTCTCTCTCTCTCTCTCTCTCTCTCTGTCTCTCTCTCTCTGTCTCTCTCTCTTCCTTTCCCACTCTTTCCGTGGTGCTAAGCGACACCGACCTCTGACCCTGGAGACCCAGCCGCTGACCTTTTGCCGAGTTATATTGACCCCGCCTCCGTCACATTCCAGGGATCAGGATTAAGGAAACGCCGACTATTCGGGTCAGCCAGAAAATCACATCAATGACTCTGATCGACACGCCGGCCTTTTACAGACGCGGTCTGCCCTTCACTGTGAAGGTAGGTTTGACACAGGAATCAGCCAATCACAGCTCCCTGTCAACTCGATGGGTGGAACCAAAGAAAGACTGGGGTGGGGGGGGGCTAAATTCAGTTGACTTGCGTCTCCCGTTAGTGCCCGAAGACGGCGTTAACTGGGCGCGAATCAACTGGCGCCCGGGCGCCGCTAACGCCTCCTGCGAAATTCAGCGGGAGTTTAGCGGCGGTGCGATGTCCGCCGGGGTCAGGGGGGCCGACTTGCGGCCGCGGTGGTGCTAGTTAAAGGGGAGGTGGCGGGCGGCCCTTTTTGTTGCCCCCGTTGCTGTCCCCGGCACCCCCATTAAGCCCCGCCCACCCCGCGGGGGGCCGGCTGCTCTCCGTGACTCCCTCTTGAGTGCCAGGCTCGTTTGTCGGCACTCCCGATCCCTGGTGGCCCAGCTGGGCCCCGGGACGCGCTGCGCCAGGCCCCTCCCCTTTAATAAGACAGTGCGGTGCTCCCTCAGTACTGCCCCTCCGACAGTGCGGCGCTCCCTCAGTACTGCCCCTCCGACAGTGCAGCACTCCCTCAGTACTGCCCCTCCGACAGTGCGGCGCTCCCTCAGTACTGCCCCTCCGACAGTGCAGCACTCCCTCAGTACTGCCCCTCCGACAGTGCAGCGCTCCCTCAGTACTTCCCTCCGACAGTGCGGCGCTCCCTCAGTACTGCCCCTCCGACAGTGCGGCGCTCCTTCAGTACTGCCCCTCCGACAGTGCAGCGCTCTCTCAGTACTGCTCCTCCGACAGTGCAGTGCTCCCTCAGTACTGGGGAATGGGGGAGTGTTGGCCTGGGATTCTGGGTCTCGAGTGCCTGGAGTGGGGCTCGAACCCTCGACCTTCTGACTCGGATGGTGAGAGGGAGCGCTACCCACTGAGCCATGGCCTGACGCCAGCACCTTTATGATGTCGCAAACCGTTTCTTGACGTGCGTTCACCTTTGCCCAGTCGCAAAAACCCGTCAGGTCAAAATTGGGCACACAGCAAGATCCCACAAAGGGGCCAGGTCGGTGTCAGGAGCGCTGCCTATCGTCCTCCCAGTTGGACCATCGCGATGAGACCCCGTGGGGAGGGGTGGGGGAGCGAAGACGCGCTGGTCAAAGGTCAAACACAACCACCACCTTGTGTTCCCATTGGCAGGCCAAGTTTGAAGAGGTCGACGGGTCGCCCGTGGCAACCGGCAAGGTCTGCCTCTACCTGACGACGGGGTTCAACGTCAGCGAGCTCCAGCATTCCGTCACCGATGGCGACGGGGTCGCGCTGTTCCGGCTGGACTCCGGGAAGTGGGAGCAGGAGGTCTACATTATGGCAAGTCTTGGCCGTCGATTAACGCATTCCATTGGAGGGATGGAACCCATGGAGGCAAAGGGCGTTGAGGGTTGGTCTGAATTAGAGAGAAGGAAGATAGCGATAGACTTCAAGAGGATCGGCTGGACACAGGGCAGCTTAAATCTCAACGCAGAGAATCTAAAAAGGCATATGGGAGACTTGCCTTCATTAGCCGAGGCATAGAATATAAGAGCAGGGAGGTTATGGTGGAGCTGTACAAAACGCTAGTTAGGCCACAGCTGGAATACTGTGTGCAGTTCTGGTTGCCACACTATAGGAGGGATGTGATTGCATTGGAGAGGGTGCAGAGGAGATTCACCAGGATGTTACCTGGGCTGGAGCGCTTCAGCTATGAAGAGAGACTGGACAGGCTGGGGTTGTTTTCCTTCGAGCAGAGAAGGCTGAGGGGGGGGAACCTGATTGAGGTGTACAAAATTATGAGGGGCATAGATAGAAAGGAACTTTTCCCCTTAGTAGAGGGGTCAATAACCAGGGGGCATAGTTTCAAGGTAAGGGGCAGGAGGTTTAGAGGGGATTTGAGGAAAAACTTTTTCACCCAGAGGGTGGTTGGAATCTGGAACTCACTGCCTGAAAGGGTGGTCGAGGCAGGAACCCTCACAACATTCAAGAAGCATTTAGATGAGCACTTGAAACGCCATAGCACACAAGGCTACGGACCAAGTGCTGGAAAATGGGATTAGAATAGGCAGGGCTTGATGGCCGGCGCGGACACGATGGGCCGAAGGGCCTCTTTCTGTGCTGTATAACTCTATGGGGTAAAAATTCACTTGGTTACGCCACCCGTTAGCGCCTTAAGAGGGCGCTAATGGGGCGCAAAGCCGCTAACGCCCGGGCGCAGCGATGTTTGCGCCGCTCGAGAACTTAACTTGAGATTGTGCGGCGGCGCTAAAACTTACCGCTGCGACCACCTGCGCGCGCAGATTGTGACGTCATTCCACGGTGCAACGCCCTTGGGCCTCCCGTAGCGGAAATTGAGTGGCGCCCCCTGCCTTACCGCCTGGCGCTTCCAACGACCAGAAGACTGGAACGCTATCAATCGCTGTGGGGCTGGGGGGGGCGCTATTTAAAGGGGGCCTCTTCCTGTCTTTTATTGTTGGTGACATTTTTCAACTACGCATTCTGAGAGAGAGAGGGAGAGACTTCTGGAGAGATTCAACGTTGTGTGAAGGAGTTTTGGGTACTGAGCAGCACTTTGCAGGTTCATTTTGATTTGCCATTCCTTGTATCGATTTAGCAGAGACCGTGGGAGCTGCACTCTGAGCTCTTTGCCTGGTGCTCTCCATTGTTCTTTCCAGCACATTTGATGTACAGGTCTCTCCAGGCCGAGATTCAAGGCAGCAATGAACAGGATGTGGATGGAAAGCAAGATTAACCATCCCCTTTAAGAACTGGCCCGTGCCATTGTGTGTGTGTTCCATTGCTGACTGACATTACATGAGCTTCGCCAGCGCTCCGAGTTAGCGCCTCACTGCTCGGCCTTTGCGCCTTAAGAGAGGTGTGCAGCGCCTGCTTTAGCGCTCCACTCACCTCCCGGGGCGGTAAAAGTGAAGTTTCCCGTCAGTGCCGATAATTAGCGCCAGGCGCTAATATTTGCGTCCGGACGATATTTGCGCCCCAAATGGGGCGCGACCTAATTTCTACCCCAATGACTCTAAGTGTGAGGTGATATGTTGTGGTCGGAGAATGAGGAGAGGCAATACAAGGGGGAATTTTAAAGGGGGTGCAAGAACAGAGAGACCTGGGGGTGTTTGTGCACAAATCTTTGAAGGTGACAGGACAGGTTAACAAGCAGTTAAAAAAGCATACGGGATCCTGGGCTTTATAAATAGAGGCACAGAGTACAAAAGGCAGGAAGTGAAGCCCAACCTATACAGAACATTAATTCGGCCCGAGCTGAAGTACTGTGTCCAATTCTGGGCACTGCACTTTAGGAAGGATGTGAAGGCTTTGGAGGGGATGCTGAAGAGGTTTACTAGAATGGTACCAGGGATGAGGGACTTCAGTTACGTGGAGAGACTGGAGAAGCTGGGGTTGTTTTCTTTGGAGCAGAGAAGGTTAAGGGGGAGATTTACCAGAATGGGTTCCAGGGATGAGGGTCTTCAGTTACGTGGAGAGACTGGAGAAGCTGAGGTTGTTCTCCTTATCTGAACGGCAATAGATGGGAAATGGGAAAAGGGGAAGTGCAACGAGACCTGGGAGTCCTTGTGCACCAGTCGCTGAAGGTAAGCATGCAGGTGCAGCAGGCGATTAAGAAGGCAAATGGTATGTTGGCTTTCATAGCGAGAGGATTCGAGTACAGGAGCAAGGATGTCTTGCTGCAGTTGTACAAGGCCTTGGTGAGACCACACCTTGAGTACTGTGTGCAGTTTTGGTCGCCTTATCTGAGGAAGGATGTTCTTGCCATGGAAGGAGTGCAGCGAAGATTCACAAGGCTGATACCTGGGATGGCAGGAATGACGTATGAAGAGAGATTGGGTCGATTAGGCTTATATTCACTGGAGTTTAGAAGAATGAGAAGGGATCTCATTGAAACGTATAAAATTCTAACAGGACTAGACAGACTAGATGCAGGAAGGATGTTCCCGATGGCGGGGGAGTCCAGAACCAGAGGTCACAGTCTAAGGATAAGGGGTAAGCCATTTAGGACTGAGATGAGGAGGAATTTCTTCACCCAGAGAGTGGTGAACCTGTGGAATTCTCTACCACAGTAGGCAGTTCAGGCCAATACATTAAATATATTCAAGAAGGAGATAGATATATTTCTTAAGGCTAAAGGGATCAAGGGATATGGGGAGAAAGCAGGGTCAGGGTACTGAATTTGGATGATCAGCCATGATCGCATTAAATGGCGGAGCAGGCTCGAGGGTCCGAATGGCCTACTCCTGCTCCTATCTTCTATGTTTCTATGCTTAGAGCAGAGAAGGTTAAGGGGAGATTTACCAGAATGGTACCAGGGATGAGTGACTTCAGTTCCGTGGAGAGACTGGAGAAGCTGGGATTGTTCTCCTTAGAGCAGAGAAGGTTAAGGGGGAGATTGACCAGAATGGTACCAGGGATGAGGGATTTCAGTTCTGTGGAGGGACTGGAGAAGCTGGGGTTGTTCTCCTTAGAGCAGAGAAGGTTAAGGGGGAGATTGACCAGAATGGGACCAAGGATGAGGGACTTCAGTTACATGGAGAGACTGGAGAAGCTGGGGTTGTTCTCCTTAGAGCAGAGAAGGTTAAGGTGGAGATTGACCAGAATGGTACCAGGGATGAGTGACTTCAGTTCCGTGGAGAGACTGGAGAAGCTGGGGTTGTTCTCCTTAGAGCAGAGAAGGTTAAGGGGGAGATTTACCAGAATGGTTCCAGGGATGAGGGACTTCAGTGATGTGGAGAGACTGGAGAAGCTGGGGTTGTTCTCCTTAGAGCAGAGAAGGTTAAGGGGGAGATTTACCAGAATGGTTCCAGGGATGAGGGACTTCAGTTCTGTGGAGAGACTGGAGAAGCTGGGGTTGTTCTCCTTAGAGCAGAGAAGGTTAAGGGGGAGATTTACCAGAATGGGTACCAGGGATGAGGGACTTCAGTTATTTGGAGATACTGGAGAAGCTGGGGTTGTTCTCCTTAGAGCAGAGAAGGTTAAGGGGGAGATTGACCAGAATGGTACCAGGGATGAGGGGCTTCAATGATGTGGAGAGACTGGAGAAGCTGGGGTTGTTCTCCTTAGAGCAGAGAAGGCGAAGAGGAGATTCGATAGAGGTGTTCGAAATCATGAATGGTTTTAGACAGAGTAAATAAAGAGAAACCGTCTCCAGTGACTGAAGGGTCGATAATGAGAGGGCACAGATTTAAGGTGATTGGCAAAAGAACCAGAGGCGACACGAGCCAAAACCATTTTACGCAGCGAGTGGTGAGGATTTGGAACGCGCTGCCTGATCGGGAGGTGGATACAGATTCAATACTGGCCTTCAAAAGGGAATTGGGTAAATGCTTGAAGGAGAAAAAATTGCAGGGATATGGGGAAGGTGCGGGGGCAGTGGGACTAACTGGATTGATCTTCGAAGGAGCCAACACAGACTCAAAGGGCCTCCTTCTGTGCTATACTATTCTATGATTCTATGAGATCTCTTGGGACATTGAGACCTGATGTTGGTGAGATTCAACCTATCTGTCCATTGCTTCCTCCATATCTACTGCCCTCTCTTGAGTGCAAATGTATCTCCAGGTCTCTCATGAACTCATCATCGATCCACCTCTCATTCTATCCTGCCCTCTTTCGCCCCTTCCACCCGACTATCCAACGCATGCAAACTATCTCGCCAACCAAGCCCTCCATTTCTCCTCTCTACAGACACCCATTCCCCACATTCCTTCAGCTCAGTATGGAAACCTCGCCCCCACAATCAAACACTCCCCAGGGCACGGGTTAGATACAGAGTAAAGCTCCCTCTACACTGTCCCATCAAACACTCCCAGGGCAGGTACAGCACGGGGTTAGATACAGAGTAAAGCTCCCTCTACACTGTCCCATCAAACACTCCCAGGGCAGGTACAGCACGGGGTTAGATACAGAGTAAAGCTCCCTCTACACTGTCCCATCAAACACTCCCAGGGCAGGTACAGCACGGGTTAGATATAGAGTAAAGCTCACTCTACACTGTCCCATCAAACACTCCCAGGGCAGGTACAGCACGGGTTGGATACAGAGTAAAGCTCCCTCTACACTGTCCCATCAAACACTCCCAGGAAAGGTACAGCATGGGTTAGATACAGAGTAAAGCTCCCCCGACACTGTCCCATCAAACACTCCCAGGGCAGGTACAGCACGGGTTAGATACAGAGTAAAGCTCCCTCTACACTGTCCCGTCAAACACTCCCAGGGCAGGTACAGCACGGGTTAGACACAGAGTAAAGCTCCCTCTACACTGCCCCATCAAACACTCCCAGGGCAGGTACAGCACGGGTTAGATACAGAGTAAAGCTCCCTCTACACTGTCACATCAAACACTCCCAGGGCAGGTACAGCACGGGTTAGATACAGAGTAAAGCTCCCTCTACACTGCCCCATCAAACACTCCCAGGGCAGGTACAGCATGGGTTAGATACAGAGTAAAGCTCCCTCTACACTGTCCCATCAAACACTCCCAGGGCAGGTACAGCACGGGTTAGATGCAGAGTAAAGCTCCCTCTACACTGCCCCATCAAACACTCCCAGGGCAGGTACAGCACGGGTTAGATACAGAGTAAAGCTCCGTTTACGCTCTCCTATCGAACACACTCGGGGTAGTATATCGTTCTCTTTTTGATCTGGAATGTTTTGTTTCCTCCTAACAGGTCAGAGATTTCCGTCCGGATGAGGCCTACGTTCCCGGACGTCGAACGTCAACCTACGGCCAGGATGAGGCGGTTGTCATCCCGTTCTTCTCCAAGACCGGCAGCTTCCTGCAGATCAGGAGGGAGTCTGGGGAGATCCCGTGTGGGACCGTGAAGGAACTCCAAGTGGACTTCATCCTAAATCCCAGCCCTCCGGCCTACATCACACACGTGACATTCTCCTATTTGGCAAGCGGATTTCCGACGGGGGGGTTGCTTTCTGGTGGTTTGTTTTCTCGAAGGCCCAGCACAGTCACCGATGGGCTGAGTGGCCTCCTTCTGAGCTGCACGGCCTAGAAATTCAGGCATGCCTCATTACAAACTGAACGTAGGAACAGGAGCAGGCCCATTCAGCCCCCACTTCGAGCCTGTTACACAGGAACAGGAGCAGGCCCATTCAGCCCCACTTCGAGCCTGTTACCACAGCAACAGGAGTGGGCCCATTCAGACCCCGTTAAGCCTGTTACCATAGGAACAGGAGCAGGCCCATTCAGCCCCACTTCGAGCCTGTTACACAGGAACAGGAGAAGGCCCATTCAGCCCCACTTCGAGCCTATTACCATAGCAACAGGAGTAGGCCCATTCAGCCCCCTTTCGAGCCTGTTACCATCGGAACAGGAGCAGGCCCATTCAGCCCCACTTCGAGCCTGTTACCATAGCAACAGGAGCAGGCCCATTCAGCCCCCCTTCGAGCCTGTTACCGTAGGAACAGGAGCAGGCCCATTCAGCCCCACTTCGAGCCTGTTACCATAGCAACAGGAGCAGGCCCATTCAGCCCCACTTTGAGCCTGTTACACAGGAACAGGAGTAGGCCCATTCAGCCCCCTTCAGCCTGTTACACAGGAACAGGAGGAGGCCATTCAGCCCCTCAAGACTGTTAGATAGGAACAGGAGGAGGCCATTCAGCCCCTCAAGACTGTTAGATAGGAACAGGAGGAGGCCATTCAGCCCACTCAAGCCACAACAATGTATTTGAAGTCTTAACATATTTTTCAGGTCATGTCCAGAGGGGAAATTCAGTTTTACGGGAACAAGAAGGTCGCCTTTACTAGAAATAAAGGTTTGTTTTTCTTCTAGTTAAGAGACATGGGTGAAACCTGAGGCCTACAAGGCCCAAGGCCTGGGTGAAGCCCAAGACCTACAAGCTCAGAGGCCTTCAAGGCCTGAATCATGGGTAACGCCTGAAGCTTACAAGGCCCGAGGCTTAGGTGAAACCTGAGACCTACAAGGTCCAAGGCCTGGGTGAAGCCTGAGGCCTTCAAGCTCAGAGGCCTACATGGCCTGAGTCATGGTTAACGTCTGAAGCCTACAATGCCCGAGGCCTACAAGGCCCGAGGCCTAGGTGAAACCTGAGGCCTACAAGACCAGAGGCCTACAAGGCCCGGAGCCTGGGTGAAGCCCGAGGCATACAAGACCTGATGCCTGGATGAAGCCTGACGCCTTCAAGGCCAGAGGCCTACAAAGCCCGAGCCCTGAGTGAAGCCCAAGGCCTACAAGGCCCAAAAAAAGGTTGAAGCCTGAGGCCTACAAGGCCCGAGGCCTTCTCCAGGGTTGAGGGAAGTATGAGACAAACTGGGAGAATTTGGAAGCTGTTGACATTAGTTAACAAAGGGTTAAGGCTTATGGTTAAACCAAGACTCGAGGTCTACCAGGCCTGAGGTCTGGGTGAAGCCTGAAGGCCACAAACCCTGAAGCCGACAAGGTCCGAGGTCTGGGTGAAGCCTGAGACCTACAAGGCCCAAGGCAAGGTTGAAGCCTGAGGCCTACAAGGCCCAAGGCAAGGTTGAAGCCTGAGTCCTACAAGGCCCAAGGCAAGGTTGAAGCCTGAGGCCTACAAGGCCTGAGGCCTGATCCAGGGTTGAAGAGAGTCGGAGATAAACTGAGATGAATTTGGAATCAGCTAACATTAGTTAACTAAGGGTTAGACGCCAAGAACAGGTTCTAAAAGTCTGTAAGTTCAAATGCGGAAGGGAAGATTGATGGAGGGAGGTGTCCCCACAGTTTGGGGGGGGGTGAGGAGTCCAACAGTTTGGGGTTGAGGAGTCCCACAGTTTGGGTGTGAGGAGTCCCACAGTTTGGGGGGTGAGGAGTCCCCTCAGTTTGGGGGGTGAGGAGTCCCCACAGTTTGGGGGGTGAGGAGTCCCCACAGTTTGGGGGGGTGAGGAGTCCCCACAGTTTGGGGGGGCGGTGAGGAGTCCCCACAGTTTGGGGGGTGAGGAGTCCCCACAGTTGGGGGGGGTGAGGAGTCCCCACAGTTTGGGGGGTGAGGAGTCCCCACAGTTTGGGGGGGGAGGAGTCCCCACAGTTTGGGGGGTGAGGATTCCCACAGTTTGGGGGGGTGAGGAGTCCCCACAGTTTGGGGGGTGAGGAGTCCCTACAGTTTGGGGGGGTGAGGAGTCCCACAGTTTGGGGGGTGTGGATCCCCACAGTTTGGGGGGTGAGGAGTCCCCACAGTTTGGGGGGTGAGGAGTCCCCACAGTTTGGGGGGTGAGGAGTCCCCACAGTTTGGGGGGGTGAGGAGTCCCCACAGTTTGGGGGGGCGGTGAGGAGTCCCCACAGTTTGGGGGGGTGAGGAGTCCCCACAGTTTGGGGGGGTGAGGAGTCCCCACAGTTTGGGGGGTGAGGAGTCCCCACAGTTTGGGGGGGGAGGAGTCCCCACAGTTTGGGGGGTGAGGATTCCCACAGTTTGGGGGGGTGAGGAGTCCCCACAGTTTGGGGGGTGAGGAGTCCCCACAGTTTGGGGGGGTGAGGAGTCCCACAGTTTGGGGGCTGAGGAGTCGCCACAGTTTGGGGGGTGAGGAGTCCCCACAGTTTGGGGGGTGTGAGGAGTCTCCACAGTTTGGGGGGTGAGGAGTCCCCACAGTTTGAGGGGTGAGGAGTCCCCACAGTTTGGGGGGTGAGGAGTCCCCACAGTTTGGGGAGTGAGGAGTCCCCACAGTTTGGGGGAGGTGAGGAGTCCCCACAGTTTGGGGGGGTTTGAGGAGTCCCCACAGCTTGGGGGGTGAGGAGTTCCACAGTTTGGGGAATGAAGAGTCCCCACAGTTTGGGGTGTGAGGAGTCGCCACAGTTTGGGGGGTGAGGAGTCCCCACAGTTTGGGGGGTGTGAGGAGTCCCCACAGTTTGGGGGAGTGAGGAGTCCCACAGTTTTGGGGGTGAGGAGTCCCCACAGTTTGGGGGGTGTGAGGAGTCCCCACAGTTTGGGGGAGTGAGGAGTCCCACAGTTTGGGAGGTGAGGAGTCCCACAGTTTGGGGGGTGAGGAGTCCCACAGTTTGGAGGGTGAGGAGTCCCCACAGTTTGGGGGATGAGGAGTCCCCACAGTTTGGGGGAGTGAGGAGTCCCACAGTTTTGGGGGTGAGGAGTCCCCACAGTTGGGGGGGGGTGAGGAGTCCCCACAGTTTGGGGTGGTGAGGAGTCCCCACAGTTTGAGGGGTGAGGAGTCCCCACAGTTTGGGGGGTGAGGAGTCCCCACAGTTTGGGGGGTGAGGAGTCCCCACAGTTTGAGGGGTGAGGAGTCCCCACAGTTTGGGGGGTGAGGAGTCCCCACAGTTTGGGGGAGTGAGGAGTCCCCACAGTTTGGGGGAGTGAGGAATCCCCACAGTTTGGGGGGTGAGGAGTCCCCACAGTTTGGGGGGTGAGGAGTCCCCACAGTTTGGGGGGGTTTGAGGAGTCCCCACAGTTTGGGGGGGGTGAGGAGTCCCCAAAGTTTGGGGAGTGAGGAGTTCCCACAGTTTGGGGGGTGAGGAGTCCCCACAGTTTGGGGGTGAGGAGTTCCCACAGTTTGGGGGGTGAGGGGAGTCCCCACAGTTTGGGGGAGGTGACGAATCCCCACAGTTTGGGGGGTGAGGAGTCCCCACAGTTTGGGGGAGGTGAGGAGTCCCCACAGTTTGGGGGGTGAGGAGTCCCACAGTTTGGGAGGTGAGGAGTCCCCACAGTTTGGGGGCGTGAGGAGTCCCCACAGTTTGGTGGGTGAGGAGTCCCCACAGTTTCGGGGGGTGAGGAGTCCCACAGTTTGGGGGGTGAGGAGTCCCACAGTTTGGGGTGTGAGGAGTCCCACAGTTTGGGGGGTGAGGAGTCCCCACAGTTTGGGGTGTGAGGAGTCCCCACAGTTGGGGAGGTGAGGAGTCCAACAGTTTGGGGTGTGAGGAGTCCCACAGTTTGGGGGGTGAGGAGTCCCCGCAGTTTACGCGGTGAGGAGTCGCCACAGATTGAGGGGAATGAGAAGTCCCCACAGTTTGGGGGGGTGAGGAGTCCCCACAGTTTGGGGGGTGAGGAGTCCCACAGTTTGGGGGGGTGAGGAGTCCCCACAGTTTGGGGGGTGAGGACTCCCCACAGTTTGGGGGCGTGAGGAGTCCCCACAGTTTGGGGATGAGGAGTCGCCACAGTTTGGGGTGTGTGGCGTACCCACAATTTGGGGGGTGTGAGGAGTCCCCACAGTTTGGGGCGGTGAGGAGTCCCCACAGTTTGGGGGGTGAGGAGTCCCACAGTTTGGGGGGGTGAGGAGTCCCCACAGTTTGGGGGGTGAGGAGTCCCCACAGTTTGGGGGGTGAGGAGTCCCCACAGTTTGGGGGGTGAGGAGTCCCCACAGTTTGGGGAGTGAGGAGTCCCCACAGTTTGGGGGGTGAGGAGTCCCACAGTTTGGGGGGGTGAGGAGTCCCCACAGTTTGGGGGGTGAGGAGTCCCCACAGTTTGGGGGGTGAGGAGTCCCCACAGTTTGGGGGGTGAGGAGTCCCCACAGTTTGTGGGGTGAGGTGTCCCCACAGTTTGGGGGGTGAGGAGTCCCCACAGTTTGGGGGGTGAGGAGTCCCCACAGTTTGGGGGGTGAGGAGTCCCACAGTTTGGAGGGTGAGGAGTCCCCACAGTTTGGGGGGTGAGGAGTCCCCACAGTTTGGGGGGTGAGGAGTCCCCACAGTTTGGGGGGTGAGGAGTCCCCACAGTTTGGGGAGTGAGGAGTCCCCACAGTTTGGGGGGGTGAGGAGTCCCACAGTTTGGGGGGGTGAGGAGTCCCCACAGTTTGGGGGGTGAGGAGTCTCCACAGTTTGGGGGGTGAGGAGTCCCCACAGTTTGGGGGGTGAGGAGTCCCCACAGTTTGGGGGGTGAGGAGTCCCCACAGTTTGGGGTGGTGAGGAGTCCCCACAGTTTGAGGGGTGAGGAATCCCCACAGTTTGGGGGGTGAGGAGTCCCACAGTTTGGAGGGTGAGGAGTCCCCACAGTTTGGGGAGTGAGGAGTCCCCACAGTTTGGGGGGTGAGGAGTCCCACAGTTTGGGGGGGTGAGGAGTCCCCACAGTTTGGGGGGTGAGGAGTCCCCACAGTTTGGGGGGTGAGGAGTCCCCTCAGTTTGGGGGGTGAGGAGTCCCCACAGTTTGGGGGGTGAGGAGTCCCCACAGTTTGGGGGGTGAGGAGTCCCCACAGTTTGGGGAGTGTGAGGAGTCCCCACAGTTTGGGGGGGTGAGGAGTCCCCACAGTTTGGGGGGTGAGGAGTCCCACAGTTTGGGGTGGTGAGGAGTCCCCACAGTTTGGGGAGTGAGGAGTCCCCACAGTTTGGGGAGTGAGGAGTCCCCACAGTTTGGGGGGGTGAGGAGTCCCCACAGTTTGGGGGGGGTGAGGAGTCCCCACAGTTTGGGGGGTGAGGAGTTCCCACAGTTTGAGGGGGGAGGAGTTCCACAGTTTGGGGGGTGAGGAGTCCCACAGTTTGGAGGGTGAGGAGTCCCCACAGTTTGGTGGGTGAGGAGTCCCCACAGTTTGGGGGGTGAGGAGTCCCCACAGTTTGGGGGGTGAGGAGTCCCACAATTTGGGGGGTGAGGAGTCCCCACAGTTTGGGGGGTGAGGATTCCCCACAGTTTGGGGGGTGAGGAGTCCCACAGTTTGGGGGGTGAGGAGTCCCACAGTTTGGGGAGTGAGGAGTCCCACAGTTTGGGGGTGAGGAGTCCCCACAGTTTAGGCGGTGAGGAGTCGCCACTGATTGAGGGGAGTGAGAAGTCCCCACAGTTTGGGGGGTGAGGAGTCCCCACAGTTTGGGGGGTGAGGAGTCCCCACAGTTTGGGGGTGAGGAGTCCCACAGTTTGGGGGGTGAGGAGTCCCCACAGTTTGGGGAGTGAGGAGTCCCCACATTTTGGGGTGTGAGGAGTCCCCACAGTTTGGGGGGGTGAGGAGTCCCCACAGTTTGGGGGGTGAGGAGTCCCACTGTTTGGTGGGGTGAGGAGTCCCCACAGTTTGGGGGGTGAGGAGTCGTCACAGTTTGGGGGTGAGGAGTCACCACAGTTTGGGGGGTGAGGAGTCCCCACAGTTTGGGGGGTGTGAGGAGGCCCCACAGTTTGGGGGGGTGAGGAGTCCCCACAGTTTGGGGGGTGAGGAGACCCCACAGTTTAGGCGGTGAGGAGTCGCCACAGATTGAGGGGAGTGAGAAGTCCCCACAGTTTGGGGGGTGAGGAGTCCCATAGTTTGGGGAGTGAGGAGTCCCCACAGTTTGGGGGGTGAGGAGTCCCACAGTTTGGGGGGGTGAGGAGTCCCCACAGTTTGGGGGGTGAGGAGTCCCCACAGTTTGGGGGGTGAGGAGTCCCCACAGTTTGGGGGGTGAGGTGTCCCCACAGTTTGGGGGGTGAGGAGTCCCACAGTTTGGGGAGTGAGGAGTCCCACAGTTTGGGGGGTGAGGAGTCCCACAGTTTGGGGGGTGAGGAGTCCCACAGTTTGGGGGGTGAGGAGTCCCACAGTTTGCGGGGGTGAGGAGTCCCCACAGTTTGGCGGGTGAGGAGTCCCCACAGTTTGGGGGCGTGAGGAGTCCCCACAGTTTGGGGGTGAGGAGTCACCACAGTTTGACGGGTGAGTAGTCCCCACAGTTTGGGGGGTGTGAGGAGTCCCCACAGTTTGGGGGGGGGGTGAGGAGTCCCCACAGTTTGGGGGGTGAGGAGTCCCCACAGTTTAGGCGGTGAGGAGTCGCCACAGATTGAGGGGAGTGAGAAGTCCCCACAGTTTGGGGGGTGAGGAGTCCCACAGTTTGGGGGGGTGAGGAGTCCCCACAGTTTGGGGGGGTGAGGAGTCCCCACAGTTTGGGGGTGAGGAGTCCCCACAGTTTGGGGGGTGAGGAGTCCCCACAGTTTGGGGGGTGAGGAGTCCCACAGTTTGGGGGGTGAGGAGTCCCACAGTTTGGGGGGTGAGGAGTCCCCACAGTTTGGGGGTGAGGAGTCTCACAGTTTGGGGGGGCGAGGAATCCCCACAGTTTGGGGGGTGAGGAGTCCCCACAGTTTTGGGGGGGTTGAGGAGTCCCCACAGCTTGGGGGTTGAGGAGTCCCCACAGTTTGGGGGGTGAGGAGTCCCCACAGTTTTGGCGGGGGGGGGGGAGGAGTCCCCACAGTTTGGGGGCGTGAGGAGTCCCCACAGTTTGGGGGCGTGAGGAGTCCCCACAGTTTGGGGGGTGAGGAGTCCCCACAGTTTTGGCGGGGGGGGGGGAGGAGTCCCCACAGTTTGGGGGCGTGAGGAGCCCCACAGTTTGGTGAGAATGAGTTGGAATAGAAAGAACTGAGAAACTGTTGAGAAGATAGATTCAGAGAACGGTGTCAAAGGTACGGAATGGTGAGTAAATAAATAAGTTACGGGGCAGGAGTCTCAGAAGCTTCTGAACGGGAGTTGAGAGGTCATCGAGCGAGGGGGGATGGCGGGGGGACGGGGAGGTGTTGCGGGGGAAGGTGAGATGGAGATCCACATTGGCCATGCATAGGGCTGGAGAAGGTTGCAGAGAGAGACAGCAGAATTGGGAAGGACAGCAATGATTTCGACCTGGTTGTGTTGGTAGACCACAAGGAAATGGAGACTGTTCCCAGACACTCGCAACAATAACTGGCATTTATACAGATCCTTTAACGTAGTAAATCAGGCAAAATTTGACACCAGGCCAAGGAGATATTAGGGAGACGGCTTGCATGTCGTCGTGAAGCAGGCGGAGGATGGTGACAAACTTTTGAGGGCAGCCGAATTTGAGGAGGACACTCCATAATCCCTCACAGTTGACGGTGTCGAAAGGCCTTTGTGAGGTCAAAGATGGCCAGGTACAGCGGTTGGTGCTGTTCCCTGCATGTCTCTTGTAGTTGACGCGTGGTGAAGATCATGTCCATTGTGAGCTCCGACGTGGCAAGAGAGCCCCAGGTGGGCAGAGGAAACGCTTCAAGGACACCCTCAAAGCCTCCTTGAAAAAGTGTAACATCCCCCACCTGACACCTGGGAATCCCTGGGCCCAAGACCAGAGCACAAAGTGGAGGAGAAGCATCTGGGAAGGCGCCGGACATCCTCGAGTCTCTTCGCCGGGAGCAAGCGGAAGCCAAGCGCAAGGAGCGCACGTCAACCCAAGCACCCCACCCACCCGCCCGCCCCCTTCAACCACCATCTGCCCCACCTGTGACAGAGACTGTAGGTCCCGCATTGGACTCATCAGTCACCTGAGAACTCATTCTTAGTGTGGGAGCAAGTCATCCTCGGTTCCGAGGGACTGCCTAAGAAGAAGAAGAAGATTAGGGACAGGTGACCAAAAGCTTGGTCAAAGAGGTTAGGTTTTAAGGAGCGTCTTAAAGGAGAGAGAGAGAGGCGGAGAGGTTTAGGGAGGGAATTCCAGAGCTTAGGGCCCAGGCAGCTGAAGGCACGGCCGCCAATGGTGGAGCGATGGAAATCAGGCGTGCGCGAGAGGCCAGAATTGGAGGAGCGCAGAGATCTCGGAGGGTTGGCGGGCCGGAAGAAGTTACAGAGATAGGGAGGGGGTGGGGCGAGCGGCCATGGAGGGGATTTGGAAACGTGGATGGGAATTTTCAAATCGAGGCGTGGCTGGACCGGGAGGCCATGTAGATCAATGAGGTTTGCGGGAGGCGAATGGGGAGGGGGGCGGAATGGGGAGCCGGGGATGGGGGAAGGGGAGGAGCCGGGGAGGGGGCGGAGCCGGAGATGGAGAGGGGGAGGAGCTGGGGATGGGAGAGGGGGAGGAGCCAGGGAGGGGGGAGGAGCCGGGGATGGAGAGGGGGAGGAGCCGGGGAGGGGGCACACAGTTTGGGGGGTGAGGAGTCCCACAGTTTGGGGTGTGAGGAGTCCCCACAGTTTAGCTGGTGAGGAGTCGCCACAGTTTGAGGGGAGTGAGAAGTCCCCAAAGTTTGGGGGGTGAGGAGTCTCACAGTTTGGGGGGGAGAGGAGTCCCCACAGTTTGGGGGGTGAGGAGTCCCCACAGTTTGGGGGGTGAGGAGTCCCACAGTTTGGGGGGGTGAGGAGTCCCCACAGTTTGGGGGGTGAGGAGTCCCCACAGTTTGGGGGGTGAGGAGTCCCCACAGTTTGGGGGGGTGAGGAGTCCCCACAGTTTGGGGAGTGAGGAGTCCCCACAGTTTGGGGGGGTGAGGAGTCCCACAGTTTGGGGGGGTGAGGAGTCCCCACAGTTTGGGGAGTGAGGAGTCCCCACAGTTTGGGGGTGAGGAGTCCCCACAGTTATGGGGTGAGGAGTCCCCACAGTTTGGGGGGTGAGGAGTCCCCACAGTTTGGGGGGTGAGGAGTCCCCACAGTTTGAGGTTGAGGTGTCCCCACAGTTTGGGGGGTGAGGAGTCCCACAGTTTGAGGTTGAGGTGTCCCACAGTTTGAAGGGAAAGGAGTCCCACAGTTTGGGGGGTGAGGAGTCCCACAGTTTGGGGGTTGTGGAGTCCCACAGTTTGGGGGGTGAGGAGTCCCCACAGTTTGGGGGGTGAGGAATCCCCACAGTTTGGGGGGTGAGGAGTCCCCACAGTTTGGGGGGGTGAGGAGTCCCACAGTTTGGGGGGTGAGGAGTCGCCACAGTTTGGGGGATGAGGAGTCCCCACAGTTTGGGGGGGTGAGGAGTCCCCACAGTTTGTGGGGTGAGGAGTCCCACAGTTTGGGGTGTGAGGAGACCACAGTTTGGGGGGTGAGGAGTCCCCACAGTTTGGGGGGTGAGGAGTCCCACAGTTTGGGGGGGTGAGGAGTCCCCACAGTTTGGGGGGGTGAGGAGTCCCCACAGTTTGGGGGGGTGAGGAGTCCCCACAGTTTGGGGGGTGAGGAGTCCCACAGTTTGGGGGTTGAGGAGTCCCCACAGTTTGGGGGGGGTGAGGAATCCCCACAGTTTGGGGGGTGAGGAGTCCCCACAGTTTGGGGGTTGAGGATTCCCACAGTTTGGGGGTTGAGGAGTCCCACAGTTTGGGAGGGTGGGGGTGAGAAGTCCCCACAGTTTTGGCGGGGGGGGGAGGAGTCCCCACAGTTTGGGGGTGAGGAGTCCCACAGTTTGGGGGGTGAGGGGCCCCACAGTTTGGTGAGAATGAGTTAGAATAGAAAGAACTGAGAAACTGTTGAGAAGATAGATTCAGAGAACGGTGTCAAAGGTACGGAATGGTGAGTAAATAAATAAGTTACGGGGCAGGAGTCTCAGAAGCTTCTGAACGGGAGTTGAGAGGTCGTCGAGCGAGGGGGGATGGCGGGGGACGGGGAGGTGTTGCGGGGAGGTGTGATGGAGATCTACATTGGCCATGCGTAGGGCTGGAGAAGGTTGCAGAGAGAGACAGCAGAATTGGGAAGGACAGCAATGATTTCGACCTGGTTGTGTTGGTAGACCACAAGGAATTGGAGAGTGTTCCCAGACACTCGCAACAATAACTGGCATTTATACAGCGCCTTTAATGTAGTAATTCAGACTAAATTTGACACCAGGCCAAGGAGATATTAGGGAGACGGCTTGCATGTCGTCGTGAAGCAGGCGGAGGATGGTATCAAACTTTTGAGGGCAGCCGAATTTGAGGAGGACACTCCATAATCCCTCATGGTCGACGGTGTCGAAGGCCTTTGTGAGGTCAAAGATGGCCAGGTACAGCGGTTGGTGCTGTTCCCTGCATGTCTCTTGTAGTTGACGCGCGGTGAAGATCATGTCCATTGTGAGCTCCGACACAGCAAGAGAGCCCCAGGTGGGCAGAGGAAACGCTTCAAGGACACCCTCAAAGCCTCCTTGAAAAAGTGCAACATCCCCACCGACACCTGGGAATCCCTGGCCCAAGATCAGAGCTCAAAGTGGAGGAGAAGCATCCGGGAAGGCGCCGGACATCCTCGAGTCTCTTCGCCGGGAGCAAGCGGAAGCCAAGCGCAAGGAGCGCACGTCAACCCAAGCACCCCACCCACCCGCCCGCCCCCTTCAACCACCGTCTGCCCCACCCTGTGACAGAGACTGTAGGTCCCGCATTGGACTCATCAGTCACCTGAGAACTCATTTTTAGTGTGGAAGCAAGTCATCCTCGGTTCCGAGGGACTGCCTAAGAAGAAGAAGATTAGGGACAGGTGACCAAAAGCTTGGTCAAAGAGGTGGGTTTTAAGGAGCGTCTTAAAGGAGGAGAGAGAGGCGGAGAGGTTTAGGGAGGGAATTCCAGAGCTTAGGGCCCAGGCAGCTGAAGGCACGGCCGCCAATGGTGGAGCGATGAAAATCAGGCGTGCGCGAGAGGCCAGAATTGGAGGAGCGCAGAGATCTCGGAGGGTTGGCGGGCCGGAAGAAGTTACAGAGATAGGGAGGGGGTGGGGCGAGCGGCCACGGAGGGGATTTGGAAACGTGGATGGGAATTTTAAAATCGAGGCGTGGCTGGACCGGGAGGCCATGTAGATCAGTGAGGTTTGCGGGAGGCGAATGGGGAGGGGGGCGGAATGGGGAGCCGGGGATGGGGGAAGCGGAGGAGCCGGGGATGGGGGAGGGGGAGGAGCCTGGGATGGGGGAGGGGGAGGAGCCGGGGATGTGGGAAGGGGAGGAGTCGGGGATCGGGGAGGGGGAGGAGCTGGGGAGGGGGAGGAGCCAGGGATGGAGAGGGGGAGGAGCCGGGGATGAGGAAGGGGGGAGGAGCCTGGGAGTGGGCGGAGCTGGGGATGGAGAGGGGAGGAACCGGGGAGTGGGGCGGAATGGGGAGCCGGGGATGGGGGAAGGGGAGGAGCCGGGGATGGGGGAGGGGGAGGAGCCAGGGAGGGGGCGGAGCTGGGGAGGGGGAGGGGGAGGAGCCGGGGAGGGGGCGGAGCTGGGGAGGGGGAGGAGCCGGGGAGAGGGCGGAGCTGGGGATGGAGAGGGGGAGGAGCTGGGGAGGGGGCGGAGCCAGGGATGGAGAGGGGAGGAGCCGGGGGAGGGGGCGGAGCCAGGGATGGAGAGGGGGAGGAGCCGGGGAGGGGGCAGATGGGGAGCCGGGGATGGGGGGGGCGAAGCTGTGCCCCGACCTCTGGCCTCTGACATGGGTTGTGATTGCTCCAAAGGCTCCTTCTCCCTCGGGCTGCCTGTGGGCTCATCTCTCGCGCCATTGGCCAGGATCCTGATCCTCACCATCCACCCCGAAGGAGAGCCCATCGTGGACAGCGTCACGCTCAACATCTCCCCCTGCTTCAACCACAAGGTAAAAATGCGCACCTCCCACAGCCAAATAGCTTACACTGCAGGGTTCCGATCCTTCATTTCTATTGACCCAGATTCTCTTTCTCTCTGTCTCTCTTGAAGGGATAATTACTCGTCCTAGCCCCTTTAGGGCTACCCCAGATCAGGCGTATTCCCCAGACGTTCACTTTCAACTAAAGTTTGATGTAGCCGAATCCTAAAGACGCTTAATTGGGTCTGAAGGTCTGGGCTATCTCTCCCTAAAGGAAAGGAACAACCTGAAGATGTTACCGTCCTCCAGATAGCACTTTTAATAAGTTTAGCTAGACTGTCACGTTCGGATATTATGAGGGTCCGGAAAACTCCCCCGGAATTCTGCAACTCCTCACCAAACAGTGTACAGAGATTGAGTTTGCGAGTTTGATACAGAAGTCTTATGTGAGACAATTCTAAAAATATATAGATTTATTAAAGAACCGACATGTAATTACAGTAGGTGTTTCAATCGCAACATTAACAGTTCCAAAAACAGAAAGCTTACAATTCTTATTATCAGATTTTAACTTCGCTACATTTTTACAGTTCTTAGTCTTATTCAGAATATCCACCAAAATCAAATACACTACCGTTGATCCCCGAGACACAAAGAGTTGTACACTTACAGAGCCTGCCTCTGAAGCCTGAGAATCGCTTTGCCCCTTTACAGCGAATCTATCATCCCATTTGAAAGTTCAATATTTATACCCTTTTTCAGTGGTATGTCCTTTGAGGTTTTCTGCTGATGTAAGCTAATTATCTCTAGTCATTTTTCTGCTGACCCCTCCTATTCTTACAGTCAGATCAGCTGGTAGCATTAAGAATTATGGCTCTACCCTAGGTGTTCGAAGCTCACCATAAAAATGATGTAACAGCAGGTGCATCTATTTGGTGTCATTTTTACCAAGGTCTTCTGTTTGTGTCTTTTTACGACGTGTAAATTAAAACACCCCAGCTAGGGTAATCTA
>JASTWF010000779.1:163371-168371 GCA_030390025.1 Squalus acanthias
TCTGTATCTAACCCGTGCTCTACCTGCCCTGGGAGTGTTTGCTGGGACAGTGTAGAGGGAGCTTCACTCTGTATCTAACCCCGTGCTGTACCTGCCCTGGGAGTGTTTGATGGGACAGTGTAGAGGGAGCTTTACTCTGTATCTATCCCGTGCTGTACCTGCCCTGGGAGTGTTTGATGGGACAGTGTAGAGGGAGCTTTACTCTCTATCTATCCCGTGCTGTACCTGCCCTGGGAGTGTTTGATGGTCATGATGCGGAGATGCCGGTGTTGGACTGGGGTGGACAAAATTGAGAGGTCGCACAACACCAGGTTATAGTCCAACAGTTTTATTTGAAATCACAAGCTTTCGGAGCTATCGATCGCCCCTTCCTCAGGTGAAGTAGATAAGTGTAGAGGGAGCTTTACTCTGTATCTAACCCGTGTTCTAACTCAGAAAAGACTGGACTTGTATCCCTTGAAACCTTTACTGTTGCAAGATGGTTCTAGAAGGCTTGAGAGGAAATATAGTTGATTAAAGTGTTCCTTTCTCCCAACAGATTTTCCAGGGGCTTCCCGTCGATGACCTCAACGGATACAGATACGAAATTGATGATCATGATCCCTACCCTTGTATCAATGATGTCCTTGATTTGGTCCCCCATCGATCCTGGATGGATTATGGAGATGCCTACAGCACTCTCAGGGTAGGACATTAGACACTGCACAGGACGAGACAACGACCCAGGTCCTTGTAATTGGCTGTCCTCTCAGCCTGGTAAACAGTGCAGCGCTCACTCAGTACTGCCTCTCCGACAGTGCAGCACTCCCTCAGTACTGCCCCTCCGACAGTGCTGCGCTCCCTCAGTACTGCCCCTCCGACAGGGCAGGGCTCCCTCAGTACTGCCCCTCCGACAGGGCAGGGCTCCCTCAGTACTGCCCCTCTGACAATGCAACACTCCCACAGTACTGACCCTCCGACAGTGCAGCGCTACCTCAGTACTGCCCCTCCGACAGTGCTGTGCTCCCTCAGTACTGCCCCTCTGACAGTGCAGTGCTCCCTCAGTACTGACCCTCCGACAGTGCATCGCTCTCTCAGTACTGACCCTCCGACAGTGCAGTGCTCCCTCAGTACTGACCCTCCGACAGTGCAGCGCTCCCTCAGTACAGCCCCTCCGACAGTGCAGCACACCCTCAGTACAGCCACTCCGACAGTGCAGCACTCCCTCAGTACTGCCCCTCCGACAGTGCAGCACACCCTCAGTACTGACCCTCTGACAGTGCAGCGCTCCCTCAGTACTGCCCCTCCGACAGTGCAGCGCTCCCTCAGTACTGCCCCTCCGACAGTGCGGCACTCCCTCAGTACTGTCCCTCCGACAGTGCGGCGCTCCCTCAGTACTGCCCCTCAACAGTGCAGCGCTCCCTCAGTACCGCCCTTCCGACAGTGCAGCGCTCTCTCAGTACTGTGAAGCTTTACATCTAAGGAGAAGAACATAAGAATTCGGAGCAGGAGTAGGCCATTCGGCGCCTCGAGCCTGCTCCGCCATTCAATAAGATCAGGGCTGATCATCGACCTCAACTCCACTTACCTGCCCGATCTCCGTATCCCTTGATTCCCCTAGAGTTCAAAAATCTATCGATCTCTGTCTTGAATACACTCAATGACTGAGCCTCCACAGCCCTCTGTGGCAGAGAATTCCAAAGATTCAGCACCCTCTGAGTGAAGAAATTTCTCCTCATCTCAGTCCTAAATGGCCGACCCCTTATTCTGAGACTGTGACCCCTGGTTCTAAACTCCCCAGCCAGGGGAAACATCCTCCCTGCATCTACCCAGTCAAGCCCCATCAGAATCTTTTATGTTTCAATGAGATCACCTCTCATTCTTCTAAACTCCAGAGAATGTTGGCCGAATCTACACAATCTCTCCTCAAAGGACAATCCTTCTCATCCCAGGGATCGATCTGGTGAACCTTGGTTGCACCCCCTCTAAGGCAGGTATGTCCTTCCTCAGATACGGAGTCCAGAACTGTACACAGTTGACCAAAGAGATACCCCCATCACCGCATGGCACGTGACATCTGCTGTCCCCTGACCCCCCGGCATTGAGCCTGACACTTGAACCCTGACCCCGGGCTGAGCCTGACCCCTGACCCCGGGCCCTGACCCCTGACTCGAGGGAGAGACCCCCTTCGCCACACGGCACGTTACATCTGCTGTCCCCTGAGCCATTGAGCCTGACCCCTGAACCCTGACCCCGGGCTGAGCCTGACCCCTGACCCCGGGCCCTGACTCGAGGGAGAGACCCCCTTCGCCACACAGCACGTTACATCTGCTGTCCCCTGACCCCTGAGCCATTGAGCCTGACCCCTGAACCCTGACCCCGGGCTGAGCCTGACCCCTGACCCCGGGCCCTGACCCCTGACACGAGGGAGAGACCCCCTTCGCCACACAGCACGTTACATCTGCTGTCCCTGAAAGAGCAGCTCAGTCTGACGGAGCAGGAACAGAAGGGTGAATGGAGACGTCCTTCAATAAGATCATGGCTGATCTTCTACCTCAACTCCACTCTCCCGCCCTATCCCCCTATCCTGAATGCCGAAAAATCTATCGATCTCAGTCTTGAATATACTCAACGACTGAGCCTCCACAGCCCTCTGGGGTAGAGAATTCCAAAGATTCACCGCCCTCTGAGTGAAGAAATTTCTCCTCATCTCAGTTCTAAATGGCCGACCCCTTATTCTGAGACTGTGACCCCTGGTTCTAGACTCCCCAGCCAGGGGAAACATCCTCCCTGCATCTACCCTGTCAAGCCCCATCAGAAACTTGTATCTTTCAATGAGATCACCTCTCATTCTTCTAAACTCTAGAGAACATGGACCTAGTCTACTCAATCTCTCCTCATCGGAAAATCCCCCCAGAAACTTAACTGGACCAGCCACATAAATACTGTGGCAACAAGAGCAGGTCAGAGGCTGGGTATTCTGCGGTGATTGTCTCACCTCCTGACTCCGCAAAGCCTTTCCACCATCTACAAGGCACAAGTCAGGAGTGTGATGGAATACTCTCCACTTGCCTGGATGAGTGCAGCTCCAACAACACTCAAGAAGCTCGACACCATCCAGGACAAAGCAACCCACTCGATTGGCACCCCATCCACCACCTTAAACATTCACTCCCTCCACCATCGGCGCACCGTGGCTGCAGTGTGTACCCTCTATAAGATGCACTGCACCAATCCCCTTCAGAATCTTGTATGTTTCAATGAGATCACCTCTCATTTTTCGAAACTCCAGCGAATTTAGGCCCATCCTACTACACAATCTCTCCTCATAGGACAACCCTCTCGTCCCAGGGATCAATCTAGTGAACCTTCGTTGCACCGCCCGAAGGCAAGGATGTCTTGGGGAAACATCCAGGGGAAACAAACTCCCTGCATCCTCCCTGCATAGCTCTCGAAGAATTTGACAGTGCATTTTATGATGGCAGTCCCATCATACAACGACAATGGAGTTGATACATGATGCGGAGATGCCGGTGTTGGACTGGGGTGGACAAATTTGAGAAGTCGCACAACACCAGGTTATAGTCCGACAGCTTTATTTGAAATCACAAGCTTTCGGAGCGCTGCCCCTTCATCAGGTGGAGTGAAGAGGTGCATATAGGCACAGCATATATAGTCAGAGAACACTGCCAGGTGACTACAGTTAATCTTTCCAACTGCCCTTTATCACACCTCGGCAGAGCGATAATCACGGCAATCAAAGGTGTGGATGGTGTCCAAGCAGGTCAGTCAGGAAAACATTCCATCAAAGACAATGAGGTGGGGTCACAAGGGGGTCAAATGTGGCAGATGCCGGGGTCTGTTTGGAGAGAGGCAGAGAGAGAGAGACGGAGAGAAAGAGAGACAGAGAGAGACAGAGACAGGGAGAGAGAGTGAGACCGAGAGAGTGACAGTGAGACAGAGACATAGACAGAGAGAGACAGACAGACAGAGAGAGAGAGACAGAGAGAGAGACAGAGAGAGAGCGCGAGAGGGAGAGAGAGAGAGATTGAGAGAGTGACAGTGAGACAGAGACAGAGACAGAGAGAGACAGACAGACAGAGAGAGAGAGACAGAGAGAGAGACAGAGAGAGAGCGCGAGAGGGAGAGAGAGAGAGATTGAGAGAGTGAGAGAGAGAGAGACAGAGACAGGGAGAGAGAGTGAGACCGAGAGAGTGACAGTGAGACAGAGACAGAGACAGAGATAGACAGAGAGAGACAGGCAGACAGAGAGAGAGAGACAGAGAGAGAGACAGAGAGAGAGCGCGAGAGGGAGAGAGAGAGAGATTGAGAGAGTGAGAGAGAGAGAGAGAGAGACAGAGAGAGAGACAGTGAGAGAGAGAGAGAGAGAGACAGAGAGAGAGAGAGACAGAGAGACAGAGACAGAGAGAGAGACAGAGAGAGAGAGAGAGACAGAGAGAGAGAGAGACAGAGAGAGAGATAACAGAGAGAGAGAGAGAGACAGAGAGAGAGAGAGAGACAGAGAGACAGAGACAGAGAGAGAGACAGAGAGAGACACACACACACACAGAGAGAGAGAGAGACACACAGAGAGAGAAAGAGAGAGAGAGAGAGAGACAGTGTGAGAGAGAGAGAGAGAGACAGGGAGAGAGATAACAGAGAGCGAGAGAGACAGAGAGAGAGAGAGACAGAGAGAGAGAGAGAGAGACAGAGACAGAGAGAGAGAGACAGAGAGACAGACAGACTGAGAAATGTGGTAAGTATAGTTTGGGCAGAACAGGTCACTTTGGATCTCTGGCTCCCAAAGCTCTCCCCCATTGGTGGTTTTCCTCAGCTTATGTCTTGGTTTGTTGTAGATTGATTGATACGTGATCGATTACACAGTATCACGTAGAATCACACAGTATTTACAGCACAGAAAGAGGCCATTCGGCCCAACTGGTCCGTGCCGGTGTTTCTGCTCCACCCGAGCCTGCTCCCACCCCTTCTCACCTCACCCTATCACCATATCCTTCGATTCC
>JASTWF010000779.1:175871-180871 GCA_030390025.1 Squalus acanthias
ATTTCAGATGAGATACAGATTGCGAATCACGTGAGGATGTACTTCCCTGAAACATGGATCTGGGACCTTGTTCCAATCAGGTAAATCTCATGAGGATTCGACTAGAGCACTGAGACACCAGTCAGTGTACAGATATCTCCCTGAGAGAGAGGGGACTGAGAGACACCAGTCAGTGTACAGCTATCTCCCTGAGAGAGAGGGACTGAGCGACACCAGTCAGTGTACAGATATCTCCCTGAGAGAGAGGGACTGAGAGACACCAGTCAGTGTACAGATATCTCCCTGAGAGAGAGGGACTGAGAGACACCAGTCAGTGTACAGATATCTCCCTGAGAGAGTGAGACTGAGAGACACCAGTCAGTGTACAGATATCTCCCTGAGAGAGAGGGACTGAGAGACACCAGTCAGTGTACAGATATCTCCCTGAGAGAGAGGGACTGAGAGACACCAGTCAGTGTACAGATATCTCCCTGAGAGAGAGGGACTGAGAAACACCAGTCAGTGTACAGATATCTCCCTGAGAGAGTGAGACTGAGAGACACCAGTCAGTGTACAGATATCTCCCTGAGAGAGTGAGACTGAGAGACACCAGTCAGTGTACAGATATCTCCCTGAGAGAGAGGGACTGAGAGACACCAGTCAGTGTACAGATATCTCCCTGGGAGAGAGGGACTGAGAGACACCAGTCAGTGTACAGATATCTCCCTGAGAGAGAGGGACTGAGAGACACCAGTCAGTGTACAGATATCTCCCTGAGAGGGAGAAGGACTGAGAGACACCAGTCACTGTACAGATATCTCCCTGAGTGAGAGGGACTGAGAGACACCAGTCACTGTACAGATATCTCCCTGAGTGAGAGGGACTGAGAGACACCAGTCAATGTACTGATATCTCCCTGAGGGAGAGGGACTGAGAGACACCAGTCAATGTACTGATATCTCCCTGAGAGAGAGGGACTGAGAGACACCAGTCAGTGTACAGATATCTCCCTGAGAGAGAGGAACTGAGAGACACCAGTCTGTGTACAGATATCTCCCTGAGGGAGAGGGGACTGAGACACCAGTCAGTGTACAGATATCTCCCTGAGAGAGAGGGACTGAGGGACACCAGTCAGTGTACAGATATCTCCCTGAGGGGGAGGGGACTGAGAGACACCAGTCAGTGTACAGATATCTCCCTGAGAGAGAGGGAGTGAGAGACACCAGTCAGTGTACAGATATCTCCCTGAGGGGGAGGGGACTGAGAGACACCAGTCAGTGTACAGATATCTCCCTGAGAGAGAGAGGACTGAGAGACACCAGTCTGTGTACAGATATCTCCCTGAGGGAGAGGGGACTGAGACACCAGTCAGTGTACAGATATCTCCCTGAGAGAGAGGGACTGAGGGACACCAGTCAGTGTACAGATATCTCCCTGAGGGGGAGGGGACTGAGAGACACCAGTCAGTGTACAGATATCTCCCTGAGAGAGAGGGAGTGAGAGACACCAGTCAGTGTACAGATATCTCCCTGAGGGGGAGGGGACTGAGAGACACCAGTCAGTGTACAGATATCTCCCTGAGAGAGAGAGGACTGAGAGACACCAGTCAGTGTACAGATATCTCCGTGAGGGAGAGGGGACTGAGACACCAGTCAGTGTACAGATATCTCCCTGAGGGAGAGAGGGACTGGGAGACACCAGTCAGTGTACAGATATCTCCATGTTGGAGAGTACTGACTGAGACACCAGTCAGTGTACAGATATCTCCCTGAGGGAGAGAGGGACTGAGAGACACCAGTCAGTGTACAGATATCTCCATGTTGGAGAGTAGTGACTGAGAGACACCAGTCAGTGTACAGATATCTCCCTGAGAGAGAGGGGACTGAGAGACACCAGTCAGTGTACAGATATCTCCCTGAGGGAGAGGGACTGAGAGACACCAGTCAGTGTACAGATATCTCCCTGAGAGAGAGGGACTGAGCGACACCAGTCAGTGTACAGATATCTCCCTGAGAGAGAGGGACTGAGAGACACCAGTCAGTGTACAGATATCTCCCTGAGAGAGAGGGACTGAGCGACACCAGTCACTGTAGAGATATCTCCCTGAGGGAGAGAGGGACTGAGATACACCAGTCAGTGTAGAGATATCTCCCTGAGAGAGAGGGACTGAGAGACACCAGTCAGTGTAGAGATATCTCCCTGAGGGAGAGGGACTGAGAGACTCCAGAAAGTGTACAGATATCTCCATGTTGGAGAGTAGTGACTGAGAGACCACTGTGTATGGAGGGGAGGGCACGGGACAGTCTCGCACCCTGGGCTGACCCTCTGCCTTCCTTTTCAGCTCCTCTGGTCAAGCTTTGGTCCATGAGGTTGTCCCGGACACCATCACCGAGTGGAAGGGTCAATCGTTCTGCCTGTCCAGTACCGGTTTTGGACTCTCCGAGGTGGCCTCCCTCGTCGCCTTCAAGCCTCTGTTCGTCCGGCCCACCCTCCCGACCTCGGTGGTCCGAGGGGAGACGGTGACCCTGTTGGCCACCGTTTTCAACTATCTCCCTGCCTGCCTAGAGGTGAGTCTCCCCATCTGGTATCTCCCTCCCCGCCCCTGCCCCCCCCTGCCGGTCCCCGCCACCAATTTCTCTTTATCTCCATCTCTGGAGCTTCCCCATATTCCACCCGCTCCCCCCGGGCCGGGCTATTCGACTGTGATGGCATCGGGCCCTCTCCCCCTCGCCCGGGCCTGTGCTGTGCCATGTCGGTTGGTGCGGAGTGGGAATCTTGGGGGTGGGTGACTATGATTAGCTTTGGTGGCCCTGTCGCTAGGGAGCGGGTGAAATAATGTCAGTCGAGTTGCCTCTGTTTGATTGCTATTGGGTGAGCATGGCCTCTTGCCCCCCCACCCCCCGCCAACCCCTTATCTCTGCAGGCGGTTAAGAAGGCAAATGGTATGTTGGCTTTCGTAGCGAAAGGGTTCGAGTACAGGAACAAGGATGTCTTGCTGCAGGTGTACAGGGCCTTGGTGAGACCACACCTTGAATATTGTGTGCAGTTTTGGTCGCCTTATCTGAGGAAGGATGTTCTTGCCATGGAGGGAGTGCAGCGAAGATTCACCAGACTGATACCTGGGATGGCAGGAATGACGTACGAGGAGAGATTGGGTCGATTGGGCTTATACTCGCTGGAGTTTAGAAGAATGAGAGGGGATCTCATTGAAACTTATAAAATTCTTACAGGACTAGACAGACTAGATGCAGGAAGGATGTTCCCGATGGCCGGGGAGTCCAGAACCAGGGGTCACAGTCTAAGGATGAGGGGTAAGCCATTTAGGACTGAGATGAGGAGGAATTTCTTCACCCAGAGAGTGGTGAACCTGTGGAATTCTCTACCACAGAAGGCAGTAGAGGCCAATTCATTAGATATTTTCAAGAAGGAGTTAGATATATTTCTTAAAGCTAAAGGTATCAAGGGATATGGGGAGAAAGCAGGGACAGGGTACTGAGTTTGGATGATCAGCCATGATCTCATTGAATGGCAGAGCAGGCTCGAGGGGCCGAATGGGCTACTCCTGCTCCTATCTTCTCTGTTTCTATGTTTCTATGTAACCTCCTCCAGCCCTATAACCCTCAGCGTCCCCTCCATAGAATCATAGAAAGATAGAAGATAGGAGCAGGAGTAGGCCATTCGGCTGATCATCCAAACTCAGTACCCTGTCCCTGCTTTCTCCCCATATCCCTTGATCCCTTTAGCCTTAAGAAATATATCCAACTCCTTCTTGAATATATTTAATGACTTGGCCTCAACTGCCTTCTGTGGTAGAGAATTCCACAGGTTCACCACTCTCTGGGTGAAGAAATTCCTCCTCATCTCAGTCCTAAATGGCTTACCCCTTATCCTTAGACTGTGACCCCTGGTTCTGGACTCCCTGACCATCGGGAACATCCTTCCTGCATCTAGTCTGTCTAGTCCTGTTAGAATTTTATAAGTTTCAATGAGATCCCCTCTCATTCTTCTAAACTCTAGCGAATATAAGCCTAATCGACCCAGTCTCTCCTCATACGTCATTCCTGCCATCCCAGGTATCAGTCTGGTGAATCTTCGCTGCACTCTCTCCATGGCAAGAACATCCTTCCTCAGATAAGGCGACCAAAACTGCACACAATACTCAAGGTGTGGTCTCACCAAGGCCCTGTACAACTGCAGCAAGACATCCTTGCTCCAATTCTGGCTTCTTGCGCACCACCGATTTTAATGGCTACACCATTGGCGGCCGTGCCTTCAGCTGCCTTTTCACTGGTGAGAGATTACAAAATGCTACAGTTCTCTAGGTATCAAGGGATATGGGGAGAAAGCAGGGACAGGGTACTGAATTTGGATGATCAGCCATGATCTCATTAAATGGCGGAGCAGGCTCGAGGGGCCGAATGGCCTACTCCTGCTCCTATCTTCTATGCTTCTAGGTCAGAGGGACCTGGGGGTCCTTGTGCATGAAACACAAAAAGTTAGCATGCAGGTACAGCAAGTAATCAAAAAGGCAAATGGAATGTTGGCCTTTATTTCAAGGGGATTGGAGTATAAAAGCAGGGAAGTCCTGCTACAACTGTACAGGGCATTGGTGAGACCACACCTTGAGTACTGCGTACAGTTTTGGTCTCCTTATTTAAGGAGGGATATACTTGCATTGGAGGCAGTTCAGAGACGATTCTCTCGGTTGATTCCTGAGATGAGGGGGTTGACTTATGAGGAAAGGTTGAGCAGGTTGGGCCTATACTCATTGGAATTTAGAAGAATGAGAGGCGATCTTACTGAAACATATAAGATTCTGAAGGGGTTGGACAAAGTAGATGCAGAGAGGATGTTTCCCCTCATGGGGGAATCTAGAACGCAGGGGCACAGTTTTAGAATAAAGGGTCGCCCTTTTAGAACTGAGATGAGGAGGAATTTCTTCTCTCAGAGGGTCGTAAATCTGTGGAATTCTCTGCCCCAGAGAGCTGTGGAGGCTGGGTCATTAAATATATTTAAGGTGG
>JASTWF010000779.1:185871-196426 GCA_030390025.1 Squalus acanthias
CTAAGTGCCCAGTTATTGCACCCTTTATAATAGATTCCAGCATTTTCCCAACTACTGATGTGAGGCTAACAGGTCTGTAGTTCCCCGTTTTCTCTCTCCCTCCTTTCTTAAATAGCGGGGTTACATTTGCTATCCTCCAATCTGCAGGAACCGTTCCAGAATCTATAGAATTTTGGAAGATGACAACCAATGCGTCCACTATCCCAATGGCCAGCTCTTTCAAAACCCTAGGATGTAGGTCATCCGGTCCTTGGGATTTATTGACTTTTAGTCCCATTAATTTTGCTAGTACTGTTTTTTTACGAATAATAATTTCTTTAAGTTCCTCATTCTCGCCACACCCTTGGTTTTCTCGTATTTCTGGGAGGTTTTTTGTGTCTTCCTCCGTGAAGACAGAAACAAAGTATTTATTTAATTTCTCTGCCATTTCCTCATTATCCCCATTATAAATTCTCTTAAATGGGCGACCCCTTATTTTTAAACAGTGACCCCTCGTTCTAGATTCTCCCACAAGAGGAAACATCCTCTCCACACCCACCCTGTCCAGACCCCTCAGGATCTTATATGTTTCAATCAAGTCACCTCTTACTCTTCTAAAGTCCAGCAGATACAAGCCTAGCCTGTCCAACCTTTCCTCATAAGACAACCCGCCCATTCCAGGTATTAGTCTAGTAAAACTTCTCTGAACTGCTTCCAACACATTTACATCCTTCCTTAAATAAGGAGACCAATACTGTACACAGTACTCCAGATGTGGTCTCACCAATGCCCTGTATAACTGAAGCATAACCTCCCTACTTTTGTATTCAATTCCCCTCGCAATAAACGATAACATTCTATTAGAGTCATAGTGTCATAGAGTTATACAGCACGGATAGAGGCCCTTCGGCCCATTGTGTCCACGCCGGCCATCAAGCCCTGTCTAATCTAATCCCATTTTCCAGCATTTGGTCCGTAGCCTTGTATGCTATGGCATTTCAAGTGCTCATCCAAATGCTTCTTGAATGTTGTGAGGGTTCCTGCCTCCACAACCCTTTCAGGCAGTGAGTTCCAGACTCCAACCACCCTCTGGGTGAAAAAGTTCTTTCTCAAATCCCTTCTAAACCTCCCGCTCTTTACCTTGAATCTATGCCCCCTTGTTATAGACCCCTCTACTAAGGGAAAAAGCTCCTTAGTATCCATCCTATCTATGCCCCTCATAATTTTGTACACCTCAATCATGTCCCCCCTCAGCCTCCTCTGCTCCAAGGAAAACAAACCCAATCTGCCCAGTCTCTCTTCATAGGTGAAGCGCACCAGCCCGGGTAACATCCTGATGAATCTCCTCTGCACCCTCTCCAATGCAATCACATCCTTCCTACAGTGTGGCGACCAGAACTGCACACAATATTCCAGCTGTGGCCTAACCAGTGTTTTATACAGCTCCATCATAACCTCCTTGCTCTTATATTCTATGCCTCGGCTAATGAATGCAAGTATCCCATATGCCTTTTTTACCACCTTATCCACCTGTTCCGCCGCCTTCAGGGATCTGTGTACTTGCACACCAAGATCCCTCTGACCCTCCGTCTTGCCTAGGGTCTTACCATTCATTGTGTATTCCCTTGCCTTGTTAGTCCCTCCAAAGTGCATCACCTCGCACTTTTCCGGATTAAATTCCATTTGCCACTGTTCTGCCCATCTGACCAACCCATCTATATCGTCCTGCAGACTGAGGCTACCCTCCTCGCTATTTACCACCCTACCAATTTTTGTATCATCCGCGAACTTACTGATCATACCTTTTACATTCATATCCAAGTCGTTAATGTAGACCACAAACAGCAAGGGACCCAGCACCGATCCCTGTGGTACCCCACTGGCCACAGGCTTCCAGTCACAAAAACATTAGCTTTCCTAATTACTTGCTGTACCTGCATAGTAACCTTTTGTGATTCATGCACTAGGACACCCAGATCCCTCTGCATCTCGGAGCTCTGCAATCTCTCACCATTTAGATAATATGCTTCTTTTTTATTCTTCCGACCAAAATGGACAATTTCACATTTTCCCACATTATACTCCATTTGCCAGATCTTTGCCCACTCACTTAACCTATCTATATCCCTTTGTAGCCTCCTTATGTCCTCTTCACAATTTACTTTCCTAGCTATCTTTGTGTCATCAGCAAATTTAGCAACAATACCTTCGGTCCCTTCATCCAAGTCATTTATATAAATTGTAAAAAGTTGAGGCCCCAGCACTGATCCCTGTGGCACACCACTCGTTACATCTTGCCAATCAGAAAATGACCCATTTATGCCTACTCTCTGTTTCCTGTTAGCTAGCCAATCTTCTATCCATGCCAATATGTTACCCCTACACCATGAGCTTTTATTTTCCGCAATAAGATTTGATATGGCACCTTATCAAATGCCTTCTGGAAATCTAAATACAGTACATCCACCGGTTCCCCTTTATCCGCAGCATATGTTACTTCCTCAAAGAATGCCAATAAATTGGTGAAACATGATTTCCCTTGCACAAAACCATGTGGACTCTGCCTGATTACTTTGAACTTTTCTAAATGCCCTGCTATAACGTCTTTAATAATAGCTTCTAACATCTTCCCTATGACAGATGTTAAGCCTATAGTTTCCTCCTTTCTGTCTCCCTCCCTTTTTGAATAAAGGAGTTACATTCGCTATTTTCCAATCTAATGGAACCTTTTCCGAATCTAGGGAATTTTGGAAAATTAAAACCAACGCATCAGCTATATCAACTAGCCACTTCTTTTAAGACTCTAGGATAAAGTCCATCAGAACCCGGGGACTTGTCAGCCCGCAGTTCCTGCAAGACATTCCCCTTTGTTCTTTCCTCCCCTCCTCCCTGGCCCCTGCTTATAAATCTCTCTTCTCCAACCTTCCCAGTTCTGACCAAGGGTCCTCGACCCGAAACCTTGACTCTGTTTCTCTCCCCTCGATGCTGCCTGGCTTGCTGAGTGCTTCCTGCATTTGCTGTTGTTATTTTCAAACCTCCTCTGTACCCTGTCCACAGCCTTTGCATCTTCCCTGAAATGCCGTGCCCAGAATTGTCCAGCTCGGGCCTGACAATTTACTCCCTCGCTTAACTTTGTCACTTAACCGTTCCACTTCTGGGATGGCGTTGCACCCTGACCCTTGAACCTTGAACCGCGCTACTCACAGAAGAAAACCGTGTCATGTGGAGACCTAACATGTTGCAGAATCTAACGCTGTTTGTTTTTTATTGTCTCGACCGACAGGCAGAAGGGACACAATTGGAGGAAGTGGACAGTTACTACATCTGCGTAACAGGTACCGTATCAAAGTGTCACCACGTTATTTAAACTGTTTTTTTTTTCAAAACTAGCGGTGATGTTTCTCCTCAGGATTGATATGGCGGAGTGTTTGATGGGACAGTGTAGAGGAAGCTTTACTCTGTATCTAACCCGTGCTGTACCTGCCCTGGGAGTGTTTGATGGGACAGTGTAGAGGGAGCTTTACTCTGTATCTAACCCCGTGCTGTACCTGCCCTGGGAGTGTTTGATGGGACAGAGTAGAGGGAGCTTTACTCTGTATCTAACCCTGTGCTGTACCTGCCCTGGGAGTGTTTGATGGGGCAGTATACAGGGAGCTTTACTCTGTATCTAACCCGTGCTGTACCTGCCCTGGGAGTGTTTGATGGGACAGTGTAGAGGGAGCTTTACTCTGTATCTAACCCGTGCTGTACCTGCCCTGGGAGTGTTTGATGGGACAGTGTAGAGGGAGCTTTACTCTGTATCTAACCCGTGCTGTAGCTGCCCTGGGAGTGTTTGATGGGACAGTGTAGAGGGAGCTTTACTCTGTATCTAACCCGTGCTGTACCTGCTCTGGGAGTGTTTGATGGGACAGTGTAGAGGGAGCTTTACTCTGTATCTAACCCATGCTGTACCTGCCCTGGGAGTGTTTGATGGGACAGTGTAGAGGGAGCTTTACTCTGTATCTAACCCATGCTGTACCTGCCCTGGGAGTGTTTGATGGGACAGTGTAGAGGGAGCTTTACTCTGTATCTAACCCATGCTGTACCTGCCCTGGGAGTGTTTGATGGGTCACTGTAGAGAGAGCTTTACTCTGTATCTAACCCGTGCTGTACCTGCCCTGGGGAGTGTTTAATGGGACAGTGCAGAGGGAGCTTTACTCTCTATCTAACCCGTGCTGTACCTGCCCTGGGAGTGTTTGATGGGACAGTGTAGAGGGAGCTTTACTCTGTATCTAACCCGTGCTGTAGCTGCCCTGGGAGTGTTTGATGGGACAGTGTAGAGGGAGCTTTACTCTGTATCTAACCCGTGCTGTACCTGCTCTGGGAGTGTTTGATGGGACAGTGTAGAGGGAGCTTTACTCTGTATCTAACCCATGCTGTACCTGCCCTGGGAGTGTTTGATGGGACAGTGTAGAGGGAGCTTTACTCTGTATCTAACCCATGCTGTACCTGCCCTGGGAGTGTTTGATGGGACAGTGTAGAGGGAGCTTTACTCTGTATCTAACCCATGCTGTACCTGCCCTGGGAGTGTTTGATGGGTCACTGTAGAGGGAGCTTTACTCTGTATCTAACCCGTGCTGTACCTGCCCTGGGGAGTGTTCAGTCTTGTTCATTCCCCATTGCTTAGATTAGCAATGGATTCAAATTAAAATTGTCCCTACCTTTTTTACCTTTCTCCTCCAGACAATGGCCGTGAATCTGGAAACTTCTCTCTGATGCTTCCCGGAGATTACATTGAAGGTTCACAGAGCGCGTTCCTCAGCATCTCGGGTGAGTCAGGCAGCAGCCTGCTTGTCGGCCGTCCTGCGCAACCGACCGGTCCGATTCCAGCGGGCTATTCCACCGTGATGGCCGGCGCAGGAACCTCGGAGTTTAAAGGAAGTGCTCGCCCACCACCCATCCAGGAACGCGGGCCCGGGGGTGGGGAGTCTAGACATGGGACGGGGCGTCTAGGCCCGGGCTGTGTTGTCTGGGGTTGGATCGGGCGTTGTAGGCCCGGATCGGGTCCTGCGGGATAGAGGACAGGACATGGGGGGGCGGTCAGTCTCGCCGAGGTCGCTCGCCATGCCGTGTCCAGTGAATCAACCCCTCTTTCCTCCCACAGGTGATATTCTAGGGACAGCCCTGGACAATCTGGACCACCTACTGGCTCTGCCCACCGGATGTGGGGAGCAGAACATGATCCGACTAGGCCCGAATGTCTACATCCTCCAGTACCTCAACGTCACTGGACAACTGACCCCCAAAATAAGAGACAAGGCCCTGGGGTTCCTTCTAGCAGGTGCTGTATCTCCACTGATGTCAATCCAGCTCCCTCACACTGTCACTCAGTAACCCCTCTCCCCCAGCGCACTGTGTTACTGACTGTATCTCTACTGATGTTAATCCCGCTCCCTCACACTGTCACTCATTATCCCTCTCCCCCAGTGCCCTGTGTTCCTGACTGTATCTCTACTGATGTTAATCCAGCTCCCTCACAGTCACTCAGTAACTCCTCTCCCCCAGCGCCCTGTGTTACTGACTGTATCTCTACTGATGTTAATCCAGCTCCCTCACACTGTCACTCAGTAACCCCTCTCCCCCAGCGCCCTGTGTTACTGACAGTATCTCTACTGATGTTAATCCAGCTCCCTCACACTGTCACTCAGTAACCCCTCTCCCCCAGCGCCCTGTGTTACTGACTGTATCTCTACTGATGTTAATCCAGCTCCCTCACACTGTCACTCATTATCCCTCTCCCCCAGTGCCCTGTGTTACTGACTGTATCTCTACTGATGTTAATCCCGCTCCCTCACACTGTCACTCATTATCCCTCTCCCCCAGTGCCCTGTGTTCCTGACTGTATCTCTACTGATGTTAATCCCGCTCCCTCACAGTCACTCAGTAACTCCTCTCCCCCAGCGCCCTGTGTTACTGACTGTATCTCTACTGATGTTAATCCAGCTCCCTCACACTGTCACTCAGTAACCCCTCTCCCCCAGCGCCCTGTATTACTGACTGTATCTCTACTGATGTTAATCCAGCTCCCTCACACTGTCACTCAGTAACCCCTCTCCCCCAGCGCCCTGTGTTACTGACTGTATCTCTACTGATGTTAATCCAGCTCCCTCACACTGTCACTCAGTAACCCCTCTCCCCCAGCACCCTGTGTTACTGACTGTATCTCTACTGATGTTAATCCAGCTCCCTCACACTGTCGCTCAGTAACCCCTCTCCCCCAGCGCCCTGTGTTAGTGACTGTATCTCTACTGATGTTAATCCACTCCCTCACACTGTCACTCAGTAACCCCTCTCCCCCAGCGCCCTGTATTACTGACTGTGTCTCTACTGATAATCCAGCTCCCTCACACTGTCACTCAGTAACCCCTCTCCCCCAGCGCCCTGTGTTACTGACTGTATCTCCACTGATGTTAATCCAGCTCCCTCACACTGTCACTCAGTCACCCCTCTCCCCCAGCGCCCTGTGTTACTGACTGTATCTCACTGATGTTAATCCAGCTCCCTCACACTGTCACTCAGTAACCCCTCTCCCCCAGCGCCCTGTGTTACTGACTGTATCTCCACTGATGTTAATCCAGCTCCCTCACACTGTCACTCAGTAACCCCTCTCCCCCAGCGCCCTGTATTACTGACTGTATCTCTACTGATGCTAACCCCTCTCCCCTCACTTTTATTCTGCAGGTTACCAAAACCAGCTTAGATATCGCCGTGCCAATGGATCGTACAGTGCCTTTGGTGCAAGAGATCGCATTGGCAGTTTGTGGTACGTTATTACCCAGTGTCAGGGCTGAGGCCCACAGTGCAGAACAGGGGTTAGGGGAAGAGTCGAGGGTCACAGTGCAGGACAGGTTTCAGGGGAAGGGTCGTGGGTCACAGTGCAGGACAGGTGTCAGAGGAAGGGTCGAGGGTCCCGCTGCAGGCCAAGTGTCAGGAAAAAGGTCGAGGGTCACAGTGCAGGTCAGGGGAAGGGTCGAGGGTCACACATTCCCCTTTGCCAATCCCGATTACTGTCTTGTATCCCTCCACAGGGCTCTCCTCTGTGTTCACCCACCGGGTTCTCCAGTCATTGCCCCTCCGGCACTCGGGATTGGCCTCTTGGCTCTTCTCTGTGCTGCCTCCAAGGGTTGAATATCTCCCCCATTCCTCGGTGACCAGCTCGCAAGGTGGAGCACAATCCCCTCTCCTTCCCGAACCCTGTCTGCACAGCGCAGCTCCTGTGCTATCCATCAGCAATGCCACGGAAGATCATGCTGTCATTATACTATCCTGCCAGTGGTGGTGCTGTAACGTGACCCGTTTACATAGGAAATTTCCATGTTGACTTAGGAATTTACAATTGGAACTTCCTTTTTATTTATTCATTCCTGGGATGTGGCTGTCGCTGGCAAGGCCAGCATTTATTGCCCATCCCTAATTGCCCTTGAGAAGGTGGTGGTGAGCCGCCTTCTTGAACCGCTGCAGTCCGTGTGGTGAAGGTACTCCCACAGTGCTGTTAGGGAGGGATTTCCAGGATTTTGACCCAGCGACAATGAAGGATCGGCGATATACTTCCAAGTCAGGATGGTGTGTGTGACTTGGAGGGGAACTTGGAGGTGATGGTGTCCCCATGCACCTCCTGCCCTTGTCCTTCTAGGTGGAAGAGGTCGCGGGTTTGGGAGGTGATGCCGAAGAAGCCTTGGCGAGTTGCTGCAGTGCATCTTGTAGATGGTACACACTACAGTCATGGTGCGCCGGTGGTGGAGGGAGTGAATGTTTAAGGTGGTGGATGGGGTGCCAATCAAGTGGGCTGCTTTGTCCTGGATGGTGTCGAGCTTCTTGAGTGTTGTTGGAGCTGCACTCATCCAGGTAAGTGGAGAGTATTCCATCACACTCCTGACTTGTGCCTTGTAGATGGTGGAAAGTCTTTGGCGAGTCAGGAGGTGAGACACTCGCCACAGAATACCCAGCCTCTGACCTGCTCTTGTAGCACAGAATTTATGTGGCTGGTCCAGTTAAGTTTCTGGTCAAAGTTTTCTCTGTGATCTGTAACGCTACCATTGCACCCTTCAGCCAGTGGTGGTGCTGTAACATGACCTGTTTACATAGGAAATTTCCATTATTAATGTTGACATAGGAATATACAATGGGAACTTCTTATGTAAACGTGTCACGCTGTAATTGCACCCTCCCAGCTGTGGTGGCGCTGTGGATCCCCAGTTTGGTGATTTCCCCTGGCCTTTCAGCCTGTATTGCAGAGGGAAATTAGTGGCCTGAGCTACTCTGGCTCCCAGATTGACCTGAACCCCCTCAGACATTTAAGGTGATATTTCATAACTCCCAACAAAAAAATATTCCAGTGAGAAGGAAAGACTTTAAGAGAAGGGAGAACCATCCGTGGCTAACTAAGGAAGTAAAGGATGGTATCAAATTGAACACAAAGGCATACAATGTTGCCAAGATTAGTGGGAGGCCAGAGGATTGGGAAATTTTTAAAAACCAGCAAAGGACGACTAAAAAAATAATAAAGAGAGAGAAGATGGATTATGAGAGTAAACTAGCAAGAAATATAAAAACAGACAGTAAGAGCTTCTACAGGTATATAAAAAGGAAGAGAGTAGCTAAAGTAAACGTTGGTCCCTTAGAGGATGAGACTGGGGAATTAATAATGGGGAACAGGGAAATGGCAGAGACTTTGAACAAATATTTTGCATCAGTCTTCACGGTAGAAGACACTAAAACCATCCCAATAATACATAATCAAGGGGCTATAGGGAGGGGGGGAACTTAAAACAATCACTATCACTAGAGAGAAAGTACTAGGCAAACTAATGGGACTAAAGGTGGACAAGTCCCCTGGACCCGGTGGCCTGCATCCCAGGGTCTTAAAAGAGGTGGCTGCAGAGATAGTGGATGCATTGGTTGCAATCTACCAAAATTCCCTGGATTCTGGAGAGGAAAACCGCAAATGTAACACCCCTATTTAAGAAAGGAGGGAGACAGAAAGCAGGCAACTATAAATCAGTTAGCCTAGCATCTGTCGTTGGGAAAATGCTGGAGTCCTTCATTAAGGAAGCAGTAGCAGGACATTTAGAAAATCATAATACAGTCAGGCAGAGTCAGCATGGTTTTATGAAAGGGAAATCATGTTTGACAAATTTGCTGGAGTTCTTTGAGGATGTAACAAGCAGGGTGGATAAAGGGGAACCAGTAGATGTAGTGTATTTGGATTTCCAGAAGGCATTCGATAAGGTGCCACATAAAAGGTTACTACACAAGATAAGAGCTCACGGGGTTGGGGGTAATATGTTAGCATGGATAGAGGATTGGCTAACTTACAGAAAGCAGAGAGTCGGGATAAATGGGTCATTTTCCGGTTGGCAAACGGTAACTAGTGGGGTGCCACAGGGATCAGTGCTGGGGCCCCAACTATTTACAATCTATATTAATGACTTGGATGAAGGGACCGAGTGTAATGTAGCCAAGTTTGCAGATGATACAAAGATGGGTGGGAAAGCAAGTTGTGCAGAGGACTCAAAAAATCTGCAAAGGGATATAGACAGGCTAAGTGAGTGGGCAAACATTTGGCAGATGGAATATAATGTGGGAAAGTGCGAGGTTATCCACTTTGTTAAGAAAAATAAAAAAGCAAACTATTATTTAAATGGAGAGAGATTACAAAATGCTGCTGTACAGAGGGACCTGGGGGTCCTTGTGCATGAAACACCAACAGTTAGCATGCAGGTACAGCAAGTAATCAAAAAGGCAAATGGAATGTTGGCCTTTATTTCAAGGGGGTTGGAGTATAAAAGCAGGGAAGTCCTGCTACAACTGTACAGGGCATTGGTGAGACCACACCTGGAGTGCTGCGTACAGTTTTGGTCTCCTTATTTAAGGAGGGATATACTTGCATTGGAGGCAGTTCAGAGACGATTCACTAGGTTAATTCCAGAGATGAAGGGGTTGACTTATGAGGAAAGGTTGAGCAGGCTGGGCCTGTACTCATTGGAGTTCAGATGAATGAGAGGTGATCTTATTGAAACATATAAGATTCTGAAGGGGGTTGGACAGGGTAGATGCAGAGAGGATGTTTCACCTCATGGGGAAATCTAGAACTAGGGGACATAATTTCAGAATAAGGGGGCGCCCATTTAGAACTGAGATGAGGAGGAATTTCTTCTCTCAGAGGGTCGTGAATCTTTGGAATTCTCTACCCCAGAGAGCTGTGGAGGCTGGGTCATTGAATATATTTAAGGTGGAGATAGACAGATTTTTGAACGATAAGGGGGTCAAGGGTTATGGGGAGCGGGCAGGGAAGTGGAGTTGAGGCCAATATCAGATCAGCCATGATCTCATTGAATGGCGGAGCAGGCTCGAGGGGCCAAGTGACCGACTCCTGCTACTATTTGTTATGTTCTTATGCAAGAATTGAACCTTTCTCGCAGGTTAACGGCGTTTGTCCTGCGGATATTCGGCCACGCGAGGCCGTACATATTCATTGATCCGAAGAACATTCAGGAATCCGCCTTGTGGCTCGCAAGTCATCAAGACCCTGAAGGGT
>JASTWF010000078.1:0-79353 GCA_030390025.1 Squalus acanthias
GGGTGGATCAAGAGCAGTGCAGTCTTCGTGTTTCCCATCCACCCCTGCTGTGTGTGAGGGCAGGACTGGGCTCTCCTGTGACTCCCACAGTTCCATCATAAAATGATAGTGATCGCATTAATGTGTAAAAACAGCAGGGGGCTGAGAATGGGAAAAGGCCATTCAGCCCATCTAATCTGTTGGGAACCTTTGAACTCTCGAACCAATCGCTTGACCGGTTGGTGAAAACTATGGCATGTGTCAAAGGAGCTGGGAGACACTCAGTGTTCGAGTCACACATGAGGAATGTGAGGTACGAGATGGCTCCAGCACCCGCAGAACACATCCCTCCACCTGAATCACCACTTTCAGGACGACAGTGGACAAAAATAAAAGAGAGATCTTCTCAGGAGTCAGTGACAGCCTTGCACAAGGAATCGATCCTGAAAACATTGCCAGGGACCAACATTAGATCTCTCTGATAGTCTGCATAGTAAATAAGAATGTTACAGAAAATTAACTTCTCTCTCCTGCAAACTCTAATTATTTTTACTGGCTCATTAGCCAGGGACACTGCAATTGTTATCAACAGGTAATGAATGGATTATCACCGGGATCAATACCACGGTGCCAGTGGGAAGATGTGGTGGAACCAGAGAATCCAGAGCTCCCTGATATCCCACCTTGGTGACATATTTGACCCGGAGATAAGCTTCCGACCACATATCCGCAGCATCACTAAGACCGCCTATTTCCACCTCCGTAACATTGCCCGTCTCCGCCCCGGCCTCAGCTCATCTGCTGCTGAAACCCTCCTCCAAGCCTTTGTTACCTCTAGACTTGACTATTCCAACACACTCCTGGCTGGCATCCCACATTCTACCCTACGGGTCACATCGTCCGCATGCCCGATACGAGACTCCCAAAACAAACGCTCTTCTCGGAGCTCCGACACGGCAAGAGAGCCCCAGGTGGGCAGAGGAAACGCTTCAAGGACACCCTCAAAGCCTCCTTGAAAAAGTGCAACATCCCCAACGACACCTGGGAATCCCTGGCCCAAGACCGCACAAAGTGGAGGAGAAGCATCCGGGAAGGCGCCGAACACCTCGAGTCTCTTCGCCGGGAGCAAGCAGAAGCCAAGCGCAGGCAGCGCAAGGAGCGCACGTCAACCCAAGCACACCACCCACCCGCCCCTTCAACCACCGTCTGCCCCACCTGTGACAGAGACTGTAGGTCCCACATTGGACTCATCAGTCACCTGAGAACTCATTTTTAATGTGGAAGCAAATCATCCTCGGTTCCGAGGGACTGCCTAAGAAGAAAACTTGAGGTCATCCAAAACTCGGCTGCCCGTGTCCTAACTCGCACCAAGTCCCGTTCACCCATCACCCCTGTGCTCGCTGACCTACATTGGTTCCCGGTTAAGCAGCGCCTCGATTTCAAAATTCTCATCCTTGTTTTCAAATCCCTCCATGGCCTCACCCCTCCCTATCTCTGTAACCTCCTCCAGCCTCACAACTCCCCGAGATATCTGCGCTCCTCCAATTCTGCCCTCTTGAGCATCCCTGATTATAATCGCTCCACCATTGGTGGCCGTGCCTTCTGTTGCCTGGGCCCTAAGCTCTGGAATTCCCGGCCTAAACCTCTCCGCCTCTCTCTCCTCCAAGACTCTCCTTAAAACCTACCTCTCTGACCAAGCTTTTGGTCACCTGCCTAATTTATCCTTATGTGGCTCGTTGTGAAATGTTGTTTGATAATCGCTCCTGTGCAGCGCCGCGGGACGTTTTACTGCGTTAACGGCGCTATGTAAATACAAGTTGTTGTTGAATGTCCAGAATGAAGCACTCGCTGCTCGGGTTCCAGGGGATGCAGAGGTCAAAGTCTGGAGCTATAGTCCCATCTCCCCGGACAGAGAGAACCCACGTGATCACTGTAACCAGCAACTCACACGGTTGTTAAAGCCAAAGTGGTCTCACCTCGACCCCTGACCTGCGCGGAATGGAACTGCTCTCAGCCCAGGTGGCCATGTGGTAATGCAGTACCTCAGGGTTCAGCAGCCAGACTGTGCCCAGACTTCCTGCTCCTGCTCACCGTCTAGGGACAGAAATTTATTGGGTAATGTTCTTTCAAATAATGATTTTTTTTGGTTTAATTCCCCTCCCCCTCCCCGAACGTCACGGGGGGTGTGGGTTCCACACGAGCTTGCTGCCCTCCAGTAACAGACCTCAGTGACCATTCTACGTGCGGAAGTTTAGACAGTGAAGTAGCGGCAGGATATTCGACTGTGGAGACATCACAGCCCTTCACCTGACTTCCACACACACCCACTAGCCAGCAGGGGGCACTGAGCCATCATCACAAGCAGCAAAATTAGCTGATTTCCCCCCCTCCCTAACCCTGAGACCACTCACAGCACACCAACTCCCTCTCCAAAAGGAACCTGCAATCTTCTAGTCTCTGTGGCCCAGTACAGACCAACGTCAGTCGGTGCCTTTACCTCTTGGGCCATTTAATGGATTAATGGATATTAAATGTCAGCCAGGTCTCAGTGGGTAGCGCTCTCACCGTCTGCGTGAGAAGGTTGTGGGTTCAAGTCCCACTCCAGAGACTGAACACAACATCCAGGCTGACCCTCCCAGTGCAGTGCTGAGGGAGCCCTGCACTGTCAGAGGTGCTGTCCTTCGGATGAGACGTTAAACCGAGGCCCCGTCTGCTCTCTCAGATGGTAAAAGATCCCATGGCACTATTTGAAGAAGAGCAGGGGAGTTCTCCCCGGTGTCGTGGTCAATATTTACCACTAAAACAGATGATCTGGTCGTTATTGCTTTGAGGGACCACAGGGAGCTTGGCCCAGTGCCTGTGGACAGCTGAAGATATTGGAGGAGGTCACTGGTGCTGTGAGAAGGTGAAGTCATCGTTTTGTCAGTGTTAACACTACTGCAGCCGAGGCACGTTCTCTTCCCTGTCAGTTCCCTCCTGTAGTCCTTGAGTCGAAACATATCAGATACTGAGGGGGCTCGACAGGGTAGATGCAGAGAGGATGTTTCCCCTCGTGGGGAAATCTAGAACTCGGGGGCACAGTCTCAGAATAAAGGATCGCCCTTTTAGAACTGAGATGAGGAGGAATTTCTTCTCTCAGAGGGTCGTAAATCTGTGGAATTCTCTGCCCCAGAGAGCTGTGGAGGCTGGGTCATTAAATACATTTAAGGTGGAGATAGACAGATTTTTGCAAGATAAGGGAGTGAAGGGTTATGGGGAGCAGGCGGGGAAGTGGCTTTGAGCCCAAGATCAGCCATGATCTTATTGAATGGCGGAGCAGGCTCGAGGGGCCAAGTGGCCTATTCCTGCTCCTATTTCTTATGTTCTTATGAGTTCAAGGTGGGTCACTACTCACCTTCCAGTACTTCATCCGAGCAGCCACCCATCACGAGCTGACTGAGGAAGGAATCCCAGCCCAGGCCGACTCTGTCCTCAACCAAGGCCTTCCAGCAAGGAGTCACTGGGCAGTGACCGTGAGCAGCAATCTCCGTTGTTTATCTCTATCCCAAACCTTGGAGCCGCCTTACTGCTAACTCAGCGCGGACCAGGGCTGGAACCTGGGATCTTCCCAGTCTGTGTGGCCCTGCTGCTCACCATCGAGAGGACCCGGGAGGCCTTCTTAACAGCAAAGCCCCAAAAGTCCAACACGAAGGCCAGCGAATGGGTGGCACGTAGGACCTTCTGAGCCTCACCTCTGCCACTGGAGGGGACCCAGCAGAAGTTTGGTTGCCACGGTTTTACTGAGTTGTGAAGGGTACTTCTGGTTTTTGATGATGGTACACAAGATCACAATAGTTGAAAAATGCACAACTGTGTGTAGATCTGAGTGACAGCATACATTGGAATACAAGGAAATAGGGATTCTAGGAACAGGAAAACGCCTTATCCCCAACAAGCCCATTCTTTTTTGACAGATCTTCCCATTTTCTCACCATATCCTTCAATCCATTCTCTCTAGACCTGTATCTAATTGTCTCTTGACCCCATGTACCTTGTCCTTCTCTATTGCAACTCCATTGCCCTTCGAATAAAAAGTTACTCCCAACTTCCTCATTCCTAACTTGTGTCCCCTGGGATTTGAACCCCTCGCTACGGTGAACCATGATTGTTTTTGTTTGTCTCAATCTCTGGGTAAGATGGGCCAGGGAGGATCTCTGGCCCGGAGCGGGGTCTGCCTGCCTTTCTTCCCCTTAATTTAAAGAAGTGTCAGACAGGCTGTGTCAGAGGTGTGCAATCCTCCCCACCCGATTCCCCTCTCCGTGCTCCCCACGTGGCAACGAGGAAAATCTACCCCATCAATTGGGAAACTTTGCCAACGTCTTCGTCAAAATCTTGAAAACTTCAATTAGATCCCTTCAAGGTCACCCTATTTCCAAACCCCCCCCCCCCCACCCCCGATCTTAACCTCCCTGAACCTTTCCTCCCAACACCTTTGATTTGCAGTTGTTGAAAGTTAATTGGAAACTTTAATAATGAGGAGCTGCGGATGATGGGACAGAGGGAAAAAAGTGAAAAGATCCCCTCGGGACATTTGTTTAAATTAAAAAAAATTAGACGTTTGATGTCCAGCTTACATTCTAGAAATTTCTCACTAAATCAAAATTCAGGCTAAAACTGAACAGGTGGTGACCCCATATGAGCCGTTGAACAAGGCCATGGGAGATAGATCATTAAATCGACATCCAGGACATAAATTGGATTTAAAGCTTGCATTTACCCACCATCTCTCAATGCCTCTCTCTCTCTTTTTAGGGGGGATAATGAGACAACTCTGTCAGGATGATGAAACATTTTGTTTGCGGCTGCTGCTTGCCGGAGGATAATTGGTGTCAAGTTCCTGTCATCTTACAAAGCCCAGGCTGGGTGAAGACATATTGGTCAATTAGCAGGCCCTTGATCTGTCAGAGCGGCTCAGCGTTACCCAATCAAAGATGGCACAGCTGCTGGAGGAAGCAGAGAGGGGAGGGGCCCAAAAACATCCGGCAGGTTACTCCAGTCCAATGTCCCACCGGAGATGTTCAGCTGGTCACTACTCCTTGAGCACCATGTCCAGTTCTGGTCACCAAGACATTCGAGTCCTGCAGGTAGTGTGGAGTTGACCAACGAGACTGACTCTTAGCCTGAGGAATGACCAAAGAATTCGGGGCTTTTCATCTGTGAAAGGAAGTAGAATCATAGAAATTTACGGCACAGAAGGAGGCCATCGTGTCCATGCCGGTCGAAAAAGAGCTATCCAGCCTAATCCCATCTTCCAGCTCTTGGTCCATAGCCTTACAAGTACTTTTTAAATGTGATGAGGGTCTCTGCCTCTACCACCCTTTCAGGCAATGAGTTCCAGACCCCCACCACCCTCTGGGTGAAAAAAGTTCTCCTCAACTCCCCTCTAATCATTCTACCAATTACTTTAAATCTCTGCCCCCTGGTTATTGGCCCCTCTGCTAAGGGAAATAGGTCCTTCCTGTCCATGTGACTGAGAGGCAATCGTGTAAAGGGATCTAAGATTGTTAAAGGAATGAGAAAGGCATGTCTAGAATATTACTTCCAATTAAACTGTAGGACAAGAGGATGCAGGTTCAAACTAGTAAAAGGCACAAATTCAGGACTGATGTCAGGAAGTTCTTCATACAGAGAGTTGGAATGGCCTCCTGGGTAGGATAGTGGAGGCAAAGGCCTCTGGGATCATTTAGAAAAGCAGCTGGAGGCACTGTTGGTTCTTTCTCCATAGAGCAGCAGAACAGTGAGTGCCAGCACTCACACCTGTGGTCTCTCACCTGTGGTCTCTCACCTGTGGTCTCTCTTCGCTGGTCTCTCACCTGTGGTCTCTCACCTGTGGTCTCTCACCTGTCGTCTCTCACCTGTCGTCTCTCACCTGTGGTCTCTCACCTGTCATTTCTCACCTGTGGTCTCTCACCTGTCATCTCTCACCTGTCGTCTCTCAGCTGTGGTCTCTCACCTGTGGTCTCTCACCTGTCGTCTCTCACCTGTGGTCTCCCACCTGTGGTCTTTCACCTGTGGTCTCTCACCTGTGGTCTCCCACCTGTGGTCGCTCACCTGTGGTCTCTCACCTGTGGTCTCTCACCTGTCATCTCTCACCTGTGGTCTCTCACCTGTGGTCTCTCACCGGTCATCTCTCACCTGTGGTCTCTCACCTGTCGTCTCTCACCTGTGGTCTCCCACCTGTGGTCTCTCACCGGTCATCTCTCACCTGTCATCTCTCACCTGTCATCTCTCACCTGTGGTCTCTCACCGGTCATCTCCCACCTGTCGTCTCTCACCTGTGGTTGCTCACCTGTGGTCTCTCACCTGTCGTCTCCCACCTGTCGTCTCTCACCTGTGGTCTCTCACCTGTGGTCTCTCACCTGTCGTCTCTCACCTGTGGTCTCTTACCTGTGGTCGCTCACCTGTGGTCTCTCACCTGTCATCTCTCACCTGTCATCTCTCACCTGTGGTCTCTCAACGCTGGTCACTCACCTGTGGTCTCTCACCTGTCATCTCTCACCTGTCATCTCTCACCTGTGGTCTCTCACCTGTCGTCTCTCACCTGTGGTCTCTCACCTGTGGTCTCCCACCTGTCATCTCTCACCTGTGATCTCTCACCTGTGGTCTCTCACCTGCGGTCTCTCACCTGTGGTCTCTCACCTGTGGTCTCTCACCTGTCATCTCTCACCTGTGGTCTCTCACCTGTGGTCTCTCACCTGTCATCTCTCACCTGTGGTCTCCCACCTGTGGTCTCTCACCTGTCATCTCTCACCTGTGGTCTCTCACCTGTGGTCTCTCACCTGCGGTCTCCCACCTGTGGTCTCTCACCTGTGGTCTCTCACCTGTCATCTCTCACCTGTCATCTCTCACCTGTGGTCTCCCACCTGCGGTCTCCCACCTGTGGTCTCATACCTGTGGTCTCTTACCTGTGGTCTCCCACCTGTGGTCTCTCACCTGTGGTCTCTCACCTGTGGTAGCTCACCTGTGGTCTCTCACCTGTGGTCTCTCACCTGTCGTCTCTCACCTGTGGTAGCTCACCTGTGGTCTCTCACCTGTGGTCTCTCACCTGTGGTAGCTCACCTGTGGTCTCTCACCTGTGGTCTCTCACCTGTGGTCTCTCACCTGTGGTCTCTCTCCTGTCGTCTCTCACCTGTCCTCTCTCACCTGTGGTCTCTCACCTGTGGTCTCCCACCTGTGGTAGCTCACCTGTGGTCTCTCACCTGTGGTCCCTCACCTGTCGTCTCTCACCTGTGGTCTCTCACCTGTGGTCTCTTACCTGCGGTCTCTCACCTGTGGTCTCCCACCTGTGGTCTCTCACCTGTGGTCTCTCACCTGTGGTAGCTCACCTGTGGTCTCTCACCTGTGGTCTCTCACCTGTCGTCTCTCACCTGTCATCTCTCACCTGTCGTCTCCCACCTGTGGTCTCTCACCTGTCGTCTCTCACCTGTGGTCTCTCACCTGTCGTCTCTCACCTGTCGTCTCTCACCTGTGGTCTCTCACCTGTCATCTCTCACCTGTGGTCTCTCACCTGTGGTCTCTCACCTGTGGTCTTTCACCTGTGGTCTCTCACCTGTGGTCTCCCACCTGTGGTCGCTCACCTGTGGTCTCTCACCTGTGGTCTCTCACCTGTCATCTCTCACCTGTGGTCTCTCACCTGTGGTCTCTCACCTGTGGTCTCTCACTGGTCATCTCTCACCTGTGGTCTCTCACCTGTGGTCTCTTACCTGCGGTCTCTCACCTGTGGTCTCCCACCTGTGGTCTCTCACCTGTGGTCTCTCACCTGTGGTAGCTTACCTGTGGTCTCTCACCTGTGGTCTCTCACCTGTCGTCTCTCACCTGTGGTCTCTTACCTGTGGTCTCTCACCTGCGGTCTCTCACCTGCGGTCTCCCACCTGTGGTCTCTCACCTGTCGTCTCTCACCTGTCGTCTCTCACCTGTGGTCTCTCACCTGTGGTCTCTCACCTGTCATCTCTCACCTGTGGTCTCTCACCTGTGGTCTCTCACCTGTGGTCTTTCACCTGTGGTCTCTCACCTGTGGTCTCCCACCTGTGGTCGCTCACCTGTGGTCTCTCACCTGTGGTCTCTCACCTGTCATCTCTCACCTGTGGTCTCTCACCTGTGGTCTCTCACCTGTGGTCTCTCACCGGTCATCTCTCACCTGTCATCTCTCACCTGTGGTCGCTCACCTGTGGTCTCTCACCTGTCATCTCTCACCTGTGGTCTCTCACCTGTGGTCTCTCACCTGTCATCTCTCACCTGTGGTCTCTCACCTGTCATTTCCCACCTGTCATCTCTAACCTGTGGTCTCTCACCTGTCATCTCTCACCTGTCATCTCTCACCTGTCGTCTCACAGCTGTGGTCGCTCACCTGTCATCTCTCACCTGTCGTCTCCCACCTGTCGTCTCTCACCTGTGGTCTCTCATCGCTGGTCTCTCACCTGTCGTCTCTCACCTGTGGTCTCCCACCTGTGGTCGCTCACCTGTGGTCTCTCACCTGTCATCTCTCACCTGTCATCTCTCACCTGTGGTCTCTCACCTGTCATCTCCCACCTGTCGTCTCTCACCTGTGGTCACTCACCTGTGGTCTCTCACCTGTGGTCGCTCACCTGTCGTCTCCCACCTGTCATCTCTCACCTGTCGTCTCTCAGCTGTGGTCGCTCACCTGTCGTCTCTCACCTGTCATCTCTCACCTGTGGTCTCTCACCTGTGGTCTCTCACCTGTCGTCTCTCACCTGTGGTCTCTCATCTGTGGTCTCTCACCTGTGGTCTCCCACCTGTCATCTCTCACCTGTGATCTCTCACCTGTGGTCTCTCACCTGCGGTCTCTCACCTGTGGTCTCTCACATTTGGTCTCTCACCTGTCATCTCTCACCTGTGGTCTCTCACCTGTGGTCTCTCACCTGTCATCTCTCACCTGTGGTCTCCCACCTGTGGTCTCTCACCTGTCATCTCTCACCTGTGGTCTCTCACCTGTGGTCTCTCACCTGTCATCTCTCACCTGTGGTCTCTCACCTGTGGTCTCTCACCTGTCATCTCTCACCTGTGGTCTCCCACCTGTGGTTGCTCACCTGTGGTCTCTCACCTGTCATCTCTCACCTGTCATCTCTCACCTGTGGTCGCTCACCTGTGGTCTCTCACCTGTCATCTCTCACCTGTCATCCCTCACCTGTGGTCTCTCACCTGTCATCTCCCACCTGTCGCTTCTCACCTGTGTTCGCTCACCTGTGGTCTCTCACCTGTCATCTCTCACCTGTCATCTCTCACCTGTCGTCTCTCAGCTGTGGTCGCTCACCTTTCGTCTCCCACCTGTCATCTCTCACCTGTGGTCTCTCACCTGTGGTCTCTCACCTGTCGTCTCTCACCTGTGGTCTCTCACCTGTCGTCTCTCACCTGTGGTCGCTCACCTGTGGTCGCTCACCTGTGGTCTCTCATCGCTGGTCTCTCACCTGTGGTCTCTCACCTGTCGTCTCTCACCTGTCATCTCTCACCTGTCATCTCTCACCTGTGGTCTCTCACCGGTCATCTCCCACCTGTCGTCTCTCACCTGTGGTTGCTCACCTGTGGTCTCTCACCTGTCGTCTCTCAGCTGTGGTCGCTCACCTGTCGTCTCCCACCTGTCGTCTCTCACCTGTGGTCTCTCACCTGTGGTCTCTCACCTGTGGTCTCTCACCTGTGGTCTCTCATCGCTGGTCTCTCACCTGTGGTCTCTCACCTGTGGTCTCTCACCTGTGGTCTCCCACCTGTGGTCGCTCACCTGTCGTCTCTCACCTGTCATCTCTCACCTGTGGTCTCTCACCTGTGGTCTCTCATCGCTGGTCTCTCACCTGTCATCTCTCACCTGTCATCTCTCACCTGTCATCTCTCACCTGTGGTCGCTCACCTGTGGTCTCTCACCTGTCATCTCTCACCTGTCATCTCTCACCTGTCGTCTCTCAGCTGTGGTCGCTCACCTGTCGTCTCCCACCTGTCATCTCTCACCTGTGGTCTCTCACCTGTGGTCTCTCACCTGTCGTCTCTCACCTGTCATCTCTCACCTGTGGTCTCTCACCTGTGGTCTCTCATCGCTGGTCTCTCACCTGTCATCTCTCACCTGTGGTCGCTCACCTGTGGTCTCTCACCTGTCATCTCTCACCTGTGGTCGCTCACCTGTGGTCTCTCACCTGTCATCTCTCACCTGTCATCTCTCACCTGTGGTCTCTCACCTGTGGTCGCTGACCTCGGTCTCTCACCTGTCATCTCTCACCTGTCATCTCTCACCTGTCGTCTCTCAGCTGTGGTCGCTCACCTGTCGTCTCCCACCTGTCATCTCTCACCTGTGGTCTCTCACCTGTGGTCTCTCACCTGTCGTCTCTCACCTGTGGTCTCTCACCTGTGGTCTCCCACCTGTCATCTCTCACCTGTGATCTCTCACCTGTGGTCTCTCACCTGCGGTCTCTCACCTGTGGTCTCTCACCTGTGGTCTCTCACCTGTCATCTCTCACCTGTGGTCTCTCACCTGTGGTCTCTCACCTGTCATCTCTCACCTGTGGTCTCCCACCTGTGGTCTCTCACCTGTCATCTCTCACCTGTGGTCTCTCACCTGTGGTCTCTCACCTGTCGTCTCTCACCTGTCATCTCTCACCTGTGGTCTCCCACCTGCGGTCTCCCACCTGTGGTCTCTCACCTGTGGTCTCTCACCTGTGGTCTCCCACCTGCGGTCTCCCACCTGTGGTCTCATACCTGTGGTCTCTTACCTGTGGTCTCCCACCTGTGGTCTCTCACCTGTGGTCTCTCACCTGTGGTAGCTCACCTGTGGTCTCTCACCTGTGGTCTCTCACCTGTGGTCTCTCACCTGTCGTCTCTCACCTGTGGTAGCTCACCTGTGGTCTCTCACCTGTGGTCTCTCACCTGTGGTAGCTCACCTGTGGTCTCTCACCTGTGGTCTCTCACCTGTGGTCTCTCACCTGTGGTAGCTCACCTGTGGTCTCTCACCTGTCGTCTCTCACCTGTGGTCTCTCACCTGTCGTCTCTCACCTGTGGTAGCTCACCTGTGGTCTCTCACCTGTGGTCTCTCACCTGTGGTCTCTCACCTGTGGTCTCTCTCCTGTCGTCTCTCACCTGTGGTCTCTCACCTGTGGTCTCTCACCTGTGGTCTCTCACCTGTGGTCTCTCACCTGTGGTCTCTTACCTGCGGTCTCTCACCTGTGGTCTCCCACCTGTGGTCTCTCACCTGTGGTCTCTCACCTGTGGTAGCTCACCTGTGGTCTCTCACCTGTGGTCTCTCACCTGTCGTCTCTCACCTGTGGTCTCTTACCTGTCGTCTCTCACCTGTCGTCTCTCACCTGTGGTCTCTCACCTGTGGTCTCTCACCTGTCATCTCTCACCTGTCGTCTCTCACCTGTCATCTCTCACCTGTGGTCTCTCACCTGTCGTCTCTCACCTGTCGTCTCTCACCTGTCGTCTCTCACCTGTGGTCTCTCACCTGTCATCTCTCACCTGTGGTCTCTCACCTGTGGTCTCTCACCTGTGGTCTTTCACCTGTGGTCTCTCACCTGTGGTCTCCCACCTGTGGTCGCTCACCTGTGGTCTCTCACCTGTGGTCTCTCACCTGTCATCTCTCACCTGTGGTCTCTCACCTGTGGTCTCTCACCGGTCATCTCTCACCTGTGGTCTCTCACCTGTGGTCTTTCACCTGTGGTCTCTCACCTGTGTTCTCCCACCTGTGGTCGCTCACCAGTGGTCTCTCACCTGTGGTCTCTCACCGGTCATCTCTCACCTGTCATCTCTCACCTGTGGTCGCTCACCTGTGGTCTCTCACCTGTCATCTCTCACCTGTGGTCTCTCACCTGTGGTCTCTCACCTGTCATCTCTCACCTGTGGTCTCTCACCTGTCATTTCCCACCTGTCATCTCTCACCTGTGGTCTCTCACCTGTCATCTCTCACCTGTCATCTCTCACCTGACGTCTCACAGCTGTGGTCGCTCACCTGTCATCTCTCACCTGTCGTCTCCCACCTGTCGTCTCTCACCTGTGGTCTCTCATCGCTGGTCTCTCACCTGTGGTCTCTCACCTGTGGTCTCTCACCTGTCGTCTCTCACCTGTGGTCTCTCACCTGTCATCTCTCACCTGTCATCTCTCACCTGTGGTCGCTCACCTGTGGTCTCTCACCTGTCATCTCTCACCTGTCATCTCTCACCTGTGGTCTCTCACCTGTCATCTCCCACCTGTCGTCTCTCACCTGTGGTCACTCACCTGTGGTCTCTCACCTGTCATCTCTCACCTGTCATCTCTCACCTGTCGTCTCTCAGCTGTGGTCGCTCACCTGTCGTCTCCCACCTGTCATCTCTCACCTGTGGTCTCTCACCTGTGGTCTCTCACCTGTCGTCTCTCACCTGTGGTCTCTCATCTGTGGTCTCTCACCTGTGGTCTCCCACCTGTCATCTCTCACCTGTGATCTCTCACCTGTGGTCTCTCACATTTGGTCTCTCACCTGTGGTCTCTCACCTGTGGTCTCTCACATTTGGTCTCTCACCTGTGGTCTCTCACCTGCGGTCTCTCACCTGTGGTCTCTCACCTGTCATCTCTCACCTGTGGTCTCCCACCTGTGGTCTCTCACCTGTCATCTCTCACCTGTGGTCTCTCACCTGTGGTCTCTCACCTGTCATCTCTCACCTGTGGTCTCTCACCTGTGGTCTCTCACCTGTCATCTCTCACCTGTGGTCTCCCACCTGTGGTCGCTCACCTGTGGTCTCTCACCTGTCATCTCTCACCTGTCATCTCTCACCTGTGGTCGCTCACCTGTGGTCTCTCACCTGTCATCTCTCACCTGTCATCTCTCACCTGTGGTCTCTCACCTGTCATCTCCCACCTGTCGTCTCTCACCTGTGTTCGCTCACCTGTGGTCTCTCACCTGTCATCTCTCACCTGTCATCTCTCACCTGTGGTCTCTCACCTGTGGTCTCTCACCTGTCGTCTCCCACCTGTCATCTCTCACCTGTGGTCTCTCACCTGTCGTCTCTCACCTGTGGTCTCTCACCTGTGGTCTCTCATCTGTGGTCTCTCACCTGTGATCTCTCACCTGTGGTCTCTCACCTGCGGTCTCTCACCTGTGGTCTCTCACCTGTCATCTCTCACCTGTGGTCTCTCACCTGTGGTCTCTCACCTGTCATCTCTCACCTGTGGTCTCTCACCTGTGGTCTCTCACCTGTCATCTCTCACCTGTGGTCTCCCACCTGTGGTCTCTCACCTGTCATCTCTCACCTGTGGTCTCCCACCTGCGGTCTCCCACCTGTGGTCTCATACCTGTGGTCTCTTACCTGTGGTCTCTCACCTGTCATCTCTCACCTGTGGTCTCTCACCTGTGGTCTCTCACCTGTGGTCTCTCACCTGTGGTCTCTTACCTGTGGTCTCTCACCTGTGGTCTCTCACCTGTGGTCTCCCACCTGTGGTAGCTCACCTGTGGTCTCTTGCCTGTGGCCTCCCACCTGTGGTCTCTTACCTGTGGTCTCTCACCTGTGGTCTCTCACCTGTGGTCTCTCACCTGTGGTAGCTCACCTGTGGTCTCTCACCTGTCGTCTCTCACCTGTGGTAGCTCACCTGTGGTCTCCCAACTGTGGTAGCTCACCTGTGGTCTCTCACCTGTGGTCTCTCTCCTGTCGTCTCTCACCTGTGGTCTCCCACCTGTGGTAGCTCACCTGTGGTAGCTCACCTGTGGTCTCCCACCTGTGGTCTCTCACCTGTGGTCCCTCACCTGTCGTCTCTCACCTGTCGTCTCTCACCTGTGGTCTCCCACCTGTGGTAGCTCACCTGTGGTCTCTCACCTGTGGTCTCTCACCTGTGGTCTCTCACCTGTGGTCTCTTACCTGTGGTCTCTCACCTGCGGTCTCTCACCTGTGGTCTCCCACCTGTGGTCTCTCACCTGTGGTCTCTCACCTGTGGTCTCTCACCTGTGGTCTCTTACCTGTGGTCTTTCACCTGTCATCTCTCACCTGTGGTCTCTCACCTGTGGTCTCTCACCTGTGGTCTCTCACCTGTGGTCTCTTACCTGTGGTCTTTCACCTGTCATCTCTCACCTGTGGTCTCTCACCTGTGGTCTCGCACCTGTGGTCTTTCACCTGTCATCTCTCACCTGTGGTCTTTCACCTGTCATCTCTCACCTGTCATCTCTCACCTGTCGTCTCTCACCTGTGGTCTTTCACCTGTGAGTCATCCGTGGATCTAAGTTCCACTCCTGGCATTCAGCACTTTTAATCCAGGCTGACCCTCCAGTGCTATACTGAGGGAGCGCTGCACTGTCGGAGGATCAGTACTGAGGGAGCGCCGCACTGTCGGAGGGGCAGTACTGAGGATACGCGGCACTGTCGGAGGGGCAGTACTGAGGGAGCGCCGCACTGTCGGAGGGGCAGTACTGAGGGAGCGCCGCACTGTCGGAGTGGCAGTACTGAGGATACGCGGCACTGTCGGAGGGGCAGTACTGAGGGAGAGCTGCACTGTCGGAGGGGCAGTACTGAGGATACGCGGCACTGTCGGAGGGGCAGTACTGAGGGAGAGCTGCACTGTCGGAGGGGCAGTACTGAGGGAGAGCTGCACTGTCGGAGGGGCAGTACTGAGGGAGAGCTGCACTGTCGGAGGGGCAGTACTGAGGGAGAGCTGCACTGTCGGAGGGGCAGTACTGAGGGAGAGCTGCACTGTCGGAGGGGCATTACTGAGGGAGAGCTGCACTGTCGGAGGGGCAGTACTGAGGGAGTGCTGCATTGTCGGAGGGGCAGTACTGAGGGAGCTCCGCACTGTCGGAGGGGCAGTACTGAGGGAGTGCTGCACTGTCGGAGGGGCAGTACTAAGGGGGTGCTGCACTGTTGGAGGGGCAGTACTGAGGGAGCGCTGCACTGTCGGAGGGGCAGTACTGAGGGAGCACTGCACTGTCGGAGGGGCAGTACTGAGGGAGAGCTGCACTGTCGGAGGGGCAGTACTGAGGGAGAGCTGCACTGTCGGAGGGGCAGTACTGAGGGAGAGCTGCACTGTCGGAGGGGCAGTACTGAGGGAGCGCCGCACTGTCGGAGGAGCAGTACTGAGGGAGCGCTGCACTGTCGGAGGTGCCATCTTTCGGATGAGACGTTAAACCGAGGCTCTGTCTGCCCTCTCAGGTGGACGTAAAAGATCCCACGGTACTATTCGAAGAAGAGCAGGGGAGTTATCCGAGGTGTCCTGGGTACAATATTTATCCCTCAACCAAAATCACTAAAAAGAGAATAACTGCTCATTTAATCATTTGATAACTCTCCTGTTTATCTTCGAAGCAGTGCCATGGGATCTTTTGCGCCCACCTGAGAGGCCAGACTGGGCCTCAGTTTAACGCCTCATCCGAAAGACGTCACCTCCGACAATGCAGGGCTCCCTCAGTACTGCCCCTCCGACAGTGCGGCGCTCCCTCAGTACTGCCCCTCCGACAGTGCAGCGCTCCCTCAGTACTGCCCCTCCAACAGTGCGGCACTCCCTCAGTACTGCCCCTCCGACAGTGCAGCACTCCCTCAGTACTGCCCCTCCAACAGTGCAGCTCTCCCTCAGTACTGCCCCTCCGACAGTGCAGCTCTCCCACAGTACTGCCCTTCCGATAGTGCGGCACTCCCTCAGTACTGCCCCTCCAACAGTGTAACGCTCCCTCAGAACTGCCCCTCCGACAGTGCAGCGCTCCCTCAGTACTGCCCCTCCGACAGTGCAGAGCTCCCTCAGAACTGCCCCTCCGACAGTGCGGCGCTCCCTCAGTACTGCCCCTCCGACAGTGTAACGCTCCCTCAATACCGCCCCTCCGACAGTGCGGCGCTCCCTCAGTACTGCCCCTCCGACAGTGCGGCGCTCCCTCAGTACTGCCCCTCCGACAGTGCGGCGCTCCCTCAGCACTGCCCCTCCGACAGTGCGGCGCTCCCTAAGTACTGCTCCTCCGACAGTGCAGCGCTCCCTCAGTACTGCCCCTCCGACAGTGCGGCACTCCCTCAGCACTGCCCCTCCGACAGTGCAGCGCTCCCTCAGTACTGCCCCTCCGACAGTGCAGAGCTCCCTCACTACTGCCCCTCCGACAGTGCGGCGCTCTCTCAGCACTGCCCCTTCGAAAGTGCGGCGCTCCCTCAGCACTGTCCCTCCGACAGTGCGGCACTCCCTCAGCACTGCCCCTCCGACAGTGCAGCGCTTCCTCAGTACTGCCCCTCCGACAGTGCAGAGCTTCCTCAGTACTGCCCCTCTGACAGTGCGACGCTCCCTCAGTACTGCCCCTCCGACAGTGCAGCGCTCCCTCAGTACTGCCCCTCCGACAGTGCAGGGCTCCCTCAGCACTGCCCTTCCGACAGTGCAGTGCTCCCTCAGTACTGCCCCTCCGACAGTGCAGCGCTCCCTCAGTACTGCCCCTCCGACAGTGCAGGGCTCCCTCAGCACTGCCCCTCCGACAGTGCAGTGCTCCCTCAGTACTGCCCCTCCGACAGTGCGGCGCTCCCTCAGTACTGCCCCTCCGACAGTGCAGCGCTCCCTCAGTACTGCCCCTCCGACAGTGCAGCGCTCCCTCAGTAATGCACCTCCGACAGTGCAGTGCTCCCTCAGTACTGCCCCTCTGACAGTGCAGGGCTCCCTCAGTACTGCACTGAAGTTTTAGCATGGATTTTTGTGCTCGAGTCTCTGGAGTGGGACTTGAACCCAGAACCTTCAGACTCAGAGATGAGACAGCTACCCACTGAGCCACGGCTAATTCCTAGCTGGCTGTTCTCAAGCGTAGCAGCTGGCTACAGATGCCCTCGGCTAGAGAGATGCAAAAAGCTGAGGCAGGTTTCTTGTTCCTGAGCACCGCCCAGTGATCCATACTTGCTGGACTCTCTCAGCAATCACTGGATCTGCTCCACTGCACTGATTTCTTTACTGGTGTGGAATGCTGTTTTCCATTCAGTACTGGCAGTGATGGGCAGCCTGCCCCTTCCTTTTGTCTTTGCTCCTACTTGCAGTTCTTATTCTCCAAATGCCGAGATCATAGAATCAGACAGCACAGGAGGAGGCCATTCGGCCCATCGTGCCTGTGTTGGCTCTTTGAAAGAGCTCTCCAGTTAGTCCCACTCCCCGGCTCTGTCCCCATAGCCCTGCAATTTTTTTTCCCTTCAAGTATTTATCCAATTCCCTTTTGAAAGTTCCTCGTGAATCTCCTTCCACCGCCCTTTCAGGCAGCACATTTCAGATCACAACAACTCGCTGCGTAAAAACATTCCCCTCCGGTGATCACTGCCACATCCTCCACTCTGCTTATTCTCATCTCCTTCTGTTTGATAACAGGAGAAATTGGCATTTGTTAGCTGTCAGCTTTTCAGTCAGGACATAAAACCAGACAATCTATTTTTAATGGCAGCATTGTGGTAAAAGCTGGGAGATTTGCTGGGCCATTTGTCTGTGTTTTAATGTTTATGATGTTTGACAGGGAGAGGGAAGGACTGGGGCTAAAAATCCACAGCACTGGAACAGTGAGCTGACAGCAAACATTGCCGTGCGCCCTCTCACCCTGCACACACTCACCGTGCACACACTCACCGTGCACACACTCACCGTGCACACACGCACTGTGCACACTCTCACCGTGCACACACTCACCGTGCACACACTCACTCTGCACACTCTCACCGTGCACACACTCACCGTGCACACACTCACTCTGCACACTCTCACCGTGCACACACTCACTCTGCACACTCTCACCGTGCACACACTCACTCTGCACACTCTCACTGTGCACACACTCACCGTGCACACACTCACCGTGCACACACTCACCGTGCACACACGCACTGTGCACACTCTCACTGTGCACACACTCACCGTGCACACACTCACCGTGCACACACGCACCGTGCACACTCTCACTGTGCACACACTCACCGTGCACACACTCACCGTGCACACACTCACTGTGCACACTCTCACCGTGCACACACTCACCGTGCACACTCACCGTGCACACTCTCACCATGCACACACTCACCGTGCACACACTCACTGTGCACACTCTCACCGTGCACACACTCACCGTGCACACACTCACCGTGCACACACTCACTCTGCACACTCTCACCGTGCACACACTCACTCTGCACACACTCACCGTGCACACACTCACCGTGCACACACTCACTGTGCACACACTCACCGTGCGCCCTCTCACTGTGCACACACTCACCGTGCACACACTCACCGTGCACACTCTCACCATGCACACTCACCGTGCACACTCTCACCATGCACACTCACCGTGCACACACTCACCGTGCACACTCTCACTGTGCACTCACACATTGTGCACACTCGCCCCATGCACACTTACCGTGCACACACTCACTGTGCACACTCTCACCGTGCACACTCACTGTGCACACTTTCACCATGCACACTCTCACTGTGCACTCACTCATTGTGCACACTCTCACCGTGCACACACTCACTCTGCACACACTCACCGTGCACACACTCACCGTGCACACACTCACTGTGCACACACTCACCGTGCACACACTCACCGTGCACACTCTCACCATGCACACTCACCGTGCACACTCTCACCATGCACACTCACCGTGCACACACTCACCGTGCACACTCTCACTGTGCACTCACACATTGTGCACACTCGCCCCATGCACACTTACCGTGCACACACTCACTGTGCACACTCTCACCGTGCACACTCACTGTGCACACTTTCACCATGCACACTCTCACTGTGCACTCACTCATTGTGCACACTCTCACCATGCACACACTCACTGAGCACACACTCACTGTGCACTCACTCACAGTGCACACACTCACCATGCACACTCTCACTGTGCACTCACTCATTGTGCACACTCGCACCATGCACACTCTCACCATGCACACTCACAGTGCACACACTCACCATGCACACACTCACTTTGCTCACTCTCATCGTGCACACACTCACTGTGCACACACTCACTGTGCACATTCTCACCGTGCACACACTCACTGTGCACACACTCACTGTGCACACTCACCGTGCACACTCACCGCGCACACACTCATTGTGTGCACTCTCACCATGCACACTCACCATGCACACACTCACTCTGCACACTCTCACCGTGCACACACTCACTCTGCACACTCTCACCGTGCACACACTCACTCTGCACACACTCACCGTGCACACACTCACTCTGCACACTCTCACTGTGCACACACTCACCGTGCACACACTCACCGTGCACATACTCACCGTGCACACACTCACCGTGCACACACTCACCGTGCACACACGCACTGTGCACACACTCACCGTGCACACACTCACCGTGCACACACTCACCGTGCACACACTCACTGTGCACACACTCACTCTGCACACACGCACTGTGCACACACTCACCGTGCACACACTCACCGTGCACACACTCACCGTGCACACTCTCACCATGCACACTCACCGTGCACACTCTCACCATGCACACTCACCGTGCACACACTCACCGTGCACACTCTCACCATGCACACTCACTGTGCACACTCTCACCGTGCACGCTCACTGTGCACACACTCACTGTGCACTCACACATTGTGCACACTCGCCCCATGCACACTTACCGTGCACACACTCACTGTGCACACTCTCACCGTGCACACTCACTGTGCACACACTCACTGTGCACACTTTCACCATGCACACTTACCATGCACACACTCACCATGCACACTCACCATGCACACTCACCATGCACACACTCACTGAGCACACACTCACTGTGCACTCACTCATTGTGCACACTCGCACCATGCACACTCACAGTGCACACACTCACTTTGCTCACTCTCATCGTGCACACACTCACTGTGCACACACTCACACCATGCACACACTTACTGTGTACACTGTCACTGTGCACAGACTCACCGTGCACACTCTCACCGTGCACACTCAACGTGCACACACTCACTGTGCACAGACTCACCATGCACACACTCACTGTGCACATTCTCACCGTGCACACACTCACTGTGCACACACTCACTGTGCACACTCTCACCGTGCACACTCACCGTGCACACTCACCGCGCACACACTCATTGTGTGCACTCTCACCATGCACACTCACCATGCACACTCACCGTGCACACACTCACTGTGCACACTCTCACCAGTCACACACTCACTGTGCACACACTCACTGTGCACACACTCACCATGCACACTCACCATGCACACTCACCATGCACACACTCACTGAGCACACACTCACTGTGCACACACTCACTGTGCACTCACTCATTGTGCACACTCGCACCATGCACACACTCACCGTGCACTCTCACCGTGCACACTCTCACCATGCACACTCACCGTGCACCCTCTCACTGTGCACACTCTCACTGTGCACACACTCAACTTGCACACTATCTCCGTGCACACTATCACCGGGGACACACTCACCGTGCACACACTCACTGTGCACACACTCACTGTGCACACTCTCACCGTGCACGCTCACTGTGTACACACTCACCGTGCACACACTCACTGTGCACACACTCACTGTGCACACTCTCACCGTGCACGCTCACTGTGTACACACTCACCGTGCACACACTCACTGTGTACACACTCACTGTGCGCACTCTCACCATGCACGCTCACACCGTGCACAGTCACCGTGCACACTCACCGTGCACACTCGCCGTGCACACACTCACTGAGCACACTCTCACCGCGCACACTCACCATGCACACTCACCGTGCACACACTCACTGTGCACACACTCACCGTGCACACTCGCCGTGCACACACTCACTGAGCACACTCTCACCGCGCACACTCACCGTGCACACTCACCGTGCACACACTCACCGTGCACACTCTCACCATGCACACTCACCGTGCACACTCTCACCATGCACACTCACCGTGCACACACTCACCGTGCACACTCTCACCGTGCACGCTCACTGTGCACACACTCACTGTGCACATTTTCACCGTGCACACTTACCATGCACACACTCACCATGCACACTCACCATGCACACACTCACTGAGCACACACTCACCTTGCACACTCACTGTGCAAACACACACTGTGCACACTCTCACCATGCACACTCACCGTGCACTCTCACCGGTCACACACTCACCATGCACAATCACCATGTACACTCACTGTGCACACTCACACCATGCACACACTTACTGTGTACACTGTCACTGTGCAAACACACACTGTGCACACTCTCACCGTGCATGCTCACTGTGCACACTCTCACCGTGCACACTCAACGTGCACACACTCACTGTGCACATTCTCACCGTGCACACACTCACTGTGCACACACTCACTGTGCACACACTCACTGTGCACACTTTCACCGTGCACACTTACCATGCACACTCTCACTGTGCACACTCACCGTGCACACACTCACTGTGCACACTCTCACTGTGCACACTCTCACCGTGCACACTCAACGTGCACACACTCACTGTGCACACTCACCATGCACACACTCACCTGCACACACTCACCTGCACACACTCACCATGCACTCTCACCATATACACACTCACTCTGCACACTCGCACCATACATACACTCACTGTGCACATTCTCACCGTGCACACACTCACTGTGCACACACTCACTGTGCACACACTCACTGTGCACACACTCACTGTGCACACTTTCACCGTGCACACTTACCATGCACACACTCACTGTGCACACTCACCGTGCACACTCACCATACACACACTCACTGTGCTCACTCTCACCATGCACACACTCACCGTGCACACACTCACCGTGTACCCTCACTGTGCTCACTCCCATGGTGCTCACACTCACCATGCACACTCATACCATACACACACTCACCGTGCACACTCTCACCATACACACACTCACCGTGAACACACTGCACACACTCACCGTGCAGATACTCACTGTGCAGACACTCAATGTGCACACACTCACCTTGAACACTCACTGTGCACACACTCACTGTGCACACTCTCACCGTGCACACTCACCGTGCACACTCACCGCGCACACACTCATTGTGTGCACTCTCACCATGCACATACTCACTGTGCACACACTTACTGTGAACACTCACCGTGCTCACTCTCACCATGCACATACTTATCGTGCACACTCACCGTGCACACTCACCGTGCACACTCACCGCGCACACACTTCCGTGCGCACTCTCACCATGCACACTCACTGTGCACTAGCTCCCCGTGCACACTCACCATGCACACACTCACTGTGCACACTCACCATGCACACACTCACCATACACACAATCACCGTGCTCACTCTCACCATACACACACTCACTGTGCACACTCGCACCATACATACACTCACCGTGCACACTCACCGTGCACACTCACCATACACACACTCACCGTGCTCACTCTCACCATGCACACACTCACCATGCACACACTCACCGTGTACCCTCACTGTGCACACTCCCATGGTGCTCACACTCACCGTGCACACTCATACCATACACACACTCACCGTGCACACTCTCACCATACACACACTCACCGTGAACACACTGCACACACTCACCATGCAGATACTCACCATGCACACTCACTGTGCACACTCTCACCGTACTCACACTCACCGTGCTCACTCTCACCATACACACACTCACCATGCACACACTTACCGTGCACACACTCACTGTGCACACTCTCACCATGCACACTTACCATGCACACACTTACTGTGCACACACTCACTGTGCACACTCTCACCGTGCACACTCACCATGCACACACTCACCGATTACACTCTCACCATGCACACACTCACTGTGCACACTCTCACCGTGCACACTCACCATACACACACTCACCGATTACACTCTCACCATGCACACACTCACTGTGCACACTCACCGTGCACACACTCACTGTGCACACACTCACCATGCACACACTCACTGTGCACACTCACCGTGCACATACTCACCATGCACACTCACCGTTCACACTCTCACCGTGCACACACTCACCATACACACTCACCGTGCACACTCACCGTGCACACTCACCGTGCACACACTCACCATGCACACTCACTGTGCTCACTCTCACCGTGCCTGAAAGTGGTTCCTGTTGTGTTGGTCACTGTGCCTGCTGCACCCTCTCCGTGAGCCCTGAAGTACATCCCCCGACCATCGGTGGGACCAAGCCAAGAATGTTAACAAATACCGGCCGTCAGAAGAACGTTTTCTTCTCCTGCCATTTTGATCTATTTAACGGGTGAGGCAATAGACAACGAGGGTGAAATTCATGTTGGGCTGAGTGCGAGACGGGCCACAGCGCATCAGGAGCACGTTCTACACTCGGCCCGATTTTCTTGTGCAGCGAGTGGTTCGTGGAAGGAGCTGCCGATTGGCTGTGGCCTGTCCTGCGCTGCCGCTCAAGGTGAACTGCACCCCCACGGCACCACACATTGTTCACACTCCAGGGACACACGGGGTAGGGACCAAGGTGTCTGCTGGGCTGGGCTGGGCTGGGCTGGGCTGGGTTGGGCTGGGCTGGGCTGGCCTGGGCTGGCCTGGGCTGGGCTGGGCTGGCCTGGGCTGGGCTGGGCTGGGCTGGCCTGGGCTGGGCTGGGCTGAGCTGGGCTGGGCTGGGCTGGGCTGAGCTGGGCTGGGCTGGCCTGGGCTGGGCTGGGCTGGCCTGGACTGGGCTGGGCTGGGCTGGGCTGAGCTGGGCTGGGCTGGCCTGGGCTGGGCTGGGCTGGGCTGGCCTGGGCTGGGCTGGGCTGAGCTGGGCTGGGCTGGCCTGGGCTGGCCTGGGCTGGGCTGGGCTGGGCTGGGCTGGGCTGAGCTGGGCTGGGCTGGGCTGGGCTGGCCTGGGCTGGGCTCGGTTGGGCTGGCCTGGGCTGGGCTGGGCTGGGCTCTCCGCTGTCTGCCCGATGCTCTCCGCTGTCTGCCCGATGCTCTCCGCTGTCTGCCCGATGTGCAGCCGGGTCTCCCACCCTCCCCCTTGTGTGAACAACCAGAACGAGATTTCAAATTACTCTGCAGAAAAATAACAATGCTTCTTTTGAAGCTAAAGAGAGCAAAACCTGCGTAGAATTTCAAATCACTGAGCAGCATGGCTGGCAGACTTTAGTGAGGAGTTATCCTGCAACAATCACCAATTAGTCTGTTAAGATGAAAAAATTCTCATTCATCCACAGTCAGGGCTTAAAAAGAACTTGTGTTTATACGGCACTGTTCACCACCACGGGACGTCTCAAAGCGCTTTACAGCCAATGAAGTACTGTTTGAAGTGTGGTCACTGTTGTAATGTAGGAAACGCGGCAGCCAATTTGAGCACAGCAAGCTCCCACAAACAGCAATGTGATAATGGCCAGATCATCTGTTTTTAGTGATGTTGATCGAGGGATAAATATTGGCCCCGGGACACTGGGGAGAACTCCTCTGCTCTTCTTTGAAATAGTGCAGTGGGATCTTTTACATCCACCTGAGAGCAGACCGGGCCTCGGTTTAGGACTGAGATGAGGAGGAATTTCTTCACTCAGAGGGCGGTGAATCTTTGGAATTCTCTGCCCCAGAGGGCTGTGAATGCCGAGTCATTGAGTATATTCAAGGCTGAGATCGATAGATTTTTGGACTCGAGGGGAATCGAGGGATATGGAGATCGGGCGGGAAGGTGGAGTTGAGGTCGAAGATCAGCCATGATTTTATTGAATGGCGGAGCAGGCTCGAGGGGCCGAATGGCCGACTCCTGCTCCTATTTCTTATGTTATTAATGTCTCAACCGTAAGACGGCACCTCCGACAGTGCAGCACGCCCTCAGTACTGCCCCTCCGACAGTGCGGCGCTCCCTCAGTACAGCCCCTCCGACAGTGTGGCGCTCCCTCAGTGCTGCCCCTCCGACAGTGCAGCGCTCCTCAGTACTGCCCCTCCGACAGTGCAGCGCTCCCTCAGTACTGCCCCTCTGACAGTGCGGCGCTCCCTCAGTACTGCCCCTCCTACAGTGCAGCTCCCCCTCAGTGCTGCCCCTCCGACAGTGCGGCGCTCCCTCAGTACTGCCCCTCCGACAGTGCGGCGCTCCCTCAGTACTGTCCCTCCGACAGTGCGGCGTTCCCTCAGTACTGCCCCTCCCTCAGTGCGGCGCTCCCTCAGTACTGCCCCTCCGACAGTGCAGCGCTCCCTCAGTACTGCCCCTCCGACAGTGCAGCGCTCCCTCAGTACTGCCCCTCCTACAGTGCAGCTCCCCCTCAGTGCTGCCCCTCCGACAGTGCTGCTCTCCCTCAGTACTGCCCCTCCGACAGTGCAGCGCTCCCTCAGTACTGCCCCTCCCACAGTGCGGCGCTCCCTCAGTACTGCCCCTCCTACAGTGCAGCGCTCCCTCAGTACTGCCCCTCCTACAGTGCAGCTCCCCCTCAGTGCTGCCCCTCCGACAGTGCAGCTCTCCCTCAGTACTGCCCCTCCGACAGTGCAGCGCTCCCTCAGTACTGACCCTCCGACAGTGCGGCGCTCCCTCAGTACTGCCCCCTCCGACAGTGCAGCGCTCCCTCAGTACTGCCCCTCCGACAGTGCAGCGCTCCCTCAGTACTGCCCCTCCGACAGTGCGGCGCTCCCTCAGTACTGACCCTCCCACAGTGCGGCGCTCCCTCAGTACTGCCCCTCCCACAGTGCGGCGCTCCCTCAGTACTGCCCCTCTGACAGTGCGGCGCTCCCTCAGTACTGCCCCTCCGACAGTGCAGCGCTCCCTCAGTACTGCCCCTCTGACAGTGCGGCGCTCCCTCAGTACCGCCCCTCCGACAGTGCAGCGCTCCCTCAGTACCGCCCCTCCGACAGTGCGGCGCTCCCTCAGTACTGCACTGGGAGTGTCAGCCTAGGTTCTTGTGCTCAAGTCTCTGGAGTGGGATTTGAACCTCGACCTCCTGACTCAAAGATAAGCACATGAGGGAGAAAGAAATCGAAGGATATGCAGATAGAGTGAGATGATGTGGAGTGGGAGGAGAATCGCGTGAGTGTAATCGCCGGCACCGACCTGTGTGTGTAAATTCAGTGTAATTCCAAGTAGCAAAGCCCAGGAATTGCCCCTGAGAGCGGCTGCTCTGTGCAGCTGAACACCTCACCGAATGGTTCATCTGCCACTGGCTTACCGGTGACCAGGGGGGGGGGCCTGGCTGGAGTTTAAGCTCCCTAGCCCGGGGAATGGGGCGGAGCCTGTAGTTTAATCTCCCTAGCCCGGGGGGATGTGGGGGGCGGGGGGCTGTAGTTTAAGCTCCCTAGCCCGGGGGATGGGGCGGGGGCTGGCTGTAGTTTAATCTCCCTAGCCTGGGGGGATGGGGCGGGGGCTGTAGTTTAATCTCCCTAGCCCGGGGGGATGTGGGGTGGGGGCTGGCTGTAGTTTAATCTCCCTAGCCCGGGGGATGGGGCGGGGGCTGTAGCTTAATCTCCCTAGCCTGGCGGGGGGTGAGCGGGGGGGGGGGGGGCTGTAGTTTAATCTCCCTAGCCCGGGGGATGGGGCGGGGGCTGTAGCTTAATCTCCCTAGCCCGGGGGATGGGGCGGGGGCTGTAGTTTAATCTCCCTAGCCCGGGGGATGGGGCGGGGGCTGTAGTTTAATCTCCCTAGCCCGGGGGATGGGGGGGCGGGGGCTGTAGTTTAATCTCCCTAGCCCGGGGGATGGGGCGGGGGCTGTAGTTTAATCTCCCTAGCCCGGGGGATGGGGCGGGGGCTGTAGTTTAATCTCCCCAGCCTGGGGGGGCGGGGGCTGTAGTTTAATCTCCCTAGCCTGGGGGGGGCGGGGGCTGTAGTTTAATCTCCCTAGCCCGGGGGATGGGGCGGGGGCTGTAGTTTAATCTCCCTAGCCTGGGGGGGCGGGGGCTGTAGTTTAATCTCCCTAGCCCGGGGGATGGGGGGGGGGCTGTAGTTTAATCTCCCTAGCCCGGGGGATGGGGCGGGGGCTGGCTGTAGTTTAATCTCCCTAGCCTGGGGGGATGGGGGCGGGGGCTGTAGTTTAATCTCCCTAGCCTGGGGGGATGGGGGCGGGGGCTGTAGTTTAATCTCCCTAGCCTGGGGGATGGGGGCGGGGGCTGTAGTTTAATCTCCCTAGCCTGGGGGGATGGGGGCGGGGGCTGTAGTTTAATCTCCCTAGCCTGGGGGGATGGGGGCGGGGGCTGTAGCTTAATCTCCCTAGCCCAGGGGATGGGGCGGGGGCTGTAGTTTAATCTCCCTAGCCTGGGGGGATGGGGGCGGGGGCTGTAGTTTAATCTCCCTAGCCTGGGGGATGGGGGCGGGGGCTGTAGTTTAATCTCCCTAGCCTGGGGGATGGGGCGGGGGCTGTAGTTTAATCTCCCTAGCCCGGGGGATGGGGCGGGGGCTGTAGTTTAATCTCCCTAGCCCGGGGGATGGGGCGGGGGCTGTAGTTTAATCTCCCTAGCCCGGGGGATGGGGCGGGGGCTGTAGTTTAATCTCCCTAGCCCGGGGGATGGGGGGGCGGGGGCTGTAGTTTAATCTCCCTAGCCCGGGGGGATGTGGGGGGGGGGCTGTAGTTTAATCTCCCTAGCCCGGGGGGATGTGGGGGGGGGGCTGCAGTTTAATCTCCCTAGCCCGGGGGGATGTGGGGGGGGGGCTGTAGTTTAATCTCCCTAACCTGGGGGGATGGGGCGGGGGCTGTAGTTTAATCTCCCTAGCCCGGGGGGATGTGGGGGGGGGCTGTAGTTTAATCTCCCTAGCCCAGGGGATGGGGCGGGGGCTGTAGTTTAATCTCCCTAGCCCGGGGGGATGTGGGGGGGGGGCTGTAGTTTAATCTCCCTAGCCCGGGGGATGGGGCGGGGGCTGTAGCTTAATCTCCCTAGCCCGGGGGATGGGGCGGGGGCTGGCTGTAGTTTAATCTCCCTAGCCTGGGGGGATGGGGGCGGGGGCTGTAGTTTAATCTCCCTAGCCTGGGGGGATGGGGGCGGGGGCTGTAGTTTAATCTCCCTAGCCCGGGGGATGGGGCGGGGGCTGTAGTTTAATCTCCCTAGCCTGGGGGGATGGGGCGGGGGCTGTAGTTTAATCTCCCTAGCCCGGGGGATGGGGCGGGGGCTGTAGTTTAATCTCCCTAGCCCGGGGGGGGGGGGCTGGCTGTAGTTTAATCTCCCTAGCCCGGGGGATGGGGGGGCGGGGGCTGTAGTTTAATCTCCCTAGCCCGGGGGGATGTGGGGGGGGCTGTAGTTTAATCTCCCTAGCCCGGGGGGATGTGGGGGGGGGGTTGTAGTTTAATCTCCCTAGCCCAGGGGATGGGGCGGGGGCTGTAGTTTAATCTCCCTAGCCCGGGGGATGGGGGGGCGGGGGCTGTAGTTTAATCTCCCTAGCCCGGGGGATGGGGCGGGGGCTGTAGTTTAATCTCCCTAGCCCGGGGGATGGGGCGGGGGCTGTAGTTTAATCTCCCTAGCCTGGGGGGATGGGGCGGGGGCTGTAGTTTAATCTCCCTAGCCCGGGGGATGGGGCGGGGGCTGTAGTTTAATCTCCCTAGCCCGGGGGATGGGGCGGGGGCTGTAGTTTAATCTCCCTAGCCCGGGGGTTGGGGCGGGGGCTGTAGTTTAATCTCCCTAGCCCGGGGGATGGGGCGGGGGCTGGCTGTAGTTTAATCTCCCTAGCCTGGGGGATCGGGGGGTCCTGGCTGTAGTTTAATCTCCCTAGCCCGGGGGATGGGGCGGGGGCTGTAGTTTAATCTCCCTAGCCCGGGGGATGGGGGGGCGGGGGCTGTAGTTTAATCTCCCTAGCCCGGGGGATGGGGGGGGCGGGGGCTGTAGTTTAATCTCCCTAGCCCAGGGGATGGGGGGGCGGGGGCTGTAGTTTAATCTCCCTAGCCCGGGGGATGGGGGGGCGGGGGCTGTAGTTTAATCTCCCTAGCCCGGGGGGATGTGGGGGGGGGGCTGTAGTTTAATCTCCCTAGCCCGGGGGGATGTGGGGGGGGGGGCTGTAGTTTAATCTCCCTAGCCCAGGGGATGGGGCGGGGGCTGTAGTTTAATCTCCCTAGCCCGGGGGATGGGGCGGGGGCTGTAGTTTAATCTCCCTAGCCCGGGGGATGGGGCGGGGGCTGTAGTTTAATCTCCCTAGCCCGGGGGATGGGGCGGGGGCTGTAGTTTAATCTCCCTAGCCCGGGGGATGGGGCGGGGGCTGTAGTTTAATCTCCCTAGCCCGGGGGATGGGGCGGGGGCTGTAGTTTAATCTCCCTAGCCCGGGGGATGGGGGGGCGGGGGCTGTAGTTTAATCTCCCTAGCCCGGGGGATGGGGGGGCGGGGGCTGTAGTTTAATCTCCCTAGCCCGGGGGGATGTGGGGGGGGGGCTGTAGTTTAATCTCCCTAGCCCGGGGGGATGTGGGGGGGGGGGGCTGTAGTTTAATCTCCCTAGCCCAGGGGATGGGGCGGGGGCTGGAGTTTAATCTCCCTAGCCCGGGGGATGGGGCGGGGGCTGTAGTTTAAGCTCCCTAGCCCGGGGGATGGGGCGGGGGCTGTAGTTTAAGCTCCCTAGCCCGGGGGATGGGGCGGGGGCTGTAGTTTAATCTCCCTAGCCCGGGGGATGGGGCGGGGGCTGTAGTTTAATCTCCCTAGCCCGGGGGATGGGGCGGGGGCTGTAGTTTAATCTCCCTAGCCCGGGGGATGGGGCGGGGGCTGTAGTTTAAGCTCCCTAGCCCGGGGGATGGGGCGGGGGCTGTAGTTTAATCTCCCTAGCCCGGGGGATGGGGGGGCCTGGCTGTAGTTTAAGCTCCCTAGCCCGGGGGGATGGGGGGGCTGTAGTTTAATCTCCCTAGCCCGGGGGATGGGGCGGGGGCTGTAGTTTAATCTCCCTAGCCCGGGGGATGGGGCGGGGGCTGTAGTTTAATCTCCCTAGCCCGGGGGATGGGGCGGGGGCTGTAGTTTAATCTCCCTAGCCCGGGGGATGGGGCGGGGGCTGTAGTTTAATCTCCCTAGCCCGGGGGATGGGGCGGGGGCTGTAGTTTAATCTCCCTAGCCCGGGGGATCGGGGGCCTGGCTGTAGTTTAATCTCCCTAGCCCGGGGGATCGGGGGGGTCCTGGCTGTAGTTTAATCTCCCTAGCCCGGGGGATGGGGCGGGGGCTGTAGTTTAATCTCCCTAGCCCGGGGGATGGGGCGGGGGCTGTAGTTTAATCTCCCTAGCCCGGGGGATCGGGGGCCTGGCTGTAGTTTAATCTCCCTAGCCCGGGGGATGGGGCGGGGGCTGTAGTTTAATCTCCCTAGCCCGGGGGATGGGGCGGGGGCTGTAGTTTAATCTCCCTAGCCCGGGGGATGGGGCGGGGGCTGTAGTTTAATCTCCCGAGCCCGGGGGATGGGGCGGGGGCTGTAGTTTAATCTCCCTAGCCCGGGGGATCGGGGGGTCCTGGCTGTAGTTTAATCTCCCTAGCCCGGGGGATCGGGGGGTCCTGGCTGTAGTTTAATCTCCCTAGCCCGGGGGTTGGGGCGGGGGCTGTAGTTTAATCTCCCTAGCCCGGGGGATGGGGCGGGGGCTGTAGTTTAATCTCCCTAGCCCGGGGGATGGGGCGGGGGCTGTAGTTTAATCTCCCTAGCCCGGGGGATGGGGCGGGGGCTGTAGTTTAATCTCCCTAGCCCGGGGGATGGGGCGGGGGCTGTAGTTTAATCTCCCTAGCCCGGGGGATGGGGCGGGGGCTGTAGTTTAATCTCCCTAGCCCGGGGGATCGGGGGGTCCTGGCTGTAGTTTAAGCTCCCTAGCCCGGGGGATCGGGGGGTCCTGGCTGTAGTTTAATCTCCCTAGCCCGGGGGGATGGGGCGGGGGCTGTAGTTTAAGCTCCCTAGCCCGGGGGATGGAGCGGGGGCTGTAGTTTAATCTCCCTAGCCCGGGGGATGGGGCGGGGGCTGTTGTTTAAGCTCCCTAGCCCGGGGGATGGAGCGGGGGCTGTAGTTTAATCTCCCTAGCCCGGGGGATGGGGCGGGGGCTGTAGTTTAATCTCCCTAGCCTGGGGGATGGGGCGGGGGCTGTAGTTTAATCTCCCTAGCCCGGGGGATGGAGCGGGGGCTGTAGTTTAATCTCCCTAGCCCGGGGGATGGGGCGGGGGCTGTAGTTTAATCTCCCTAGCCTGGGGGATGGGGCGGGGGCTGTAGTTTAATCTCCCTAGCCCGGGGGATGGGGCGGGGGCTGTAGTTTAATCTCCCTAGCCCGGGGGATGGGGCGGGGGCTGTAGTTGAATCTCCCTAGCCCGGGGGATGGGGCGGGGGCTGTAGTTTAAGCTCCCTGGCCCGGGGGATGGGGCGGGGCCTGTAGTTTAATCTCCCTAGCCCGGGGGATGGGGCGGGGGCTGTAGTTTAATCTCCCTAGCCCGGGGGGTGAGGGGCGGGGGCTGTAGTTTAATCTCCCTAGCCCGGGGGGATGTGGGGGGGGGGCTGTAGTTTAATCTCCCTAGCCCAGGGGGATGGGGCGGGGGCTGTAGTTTAATCTCCCTAGCCCAGGGGGATGGGGCGGGGGCTGTAGTTTAATCTCCCTAGCCCGGGGGATGGGGCGGGGGCTGGAGTTTAAGCTCCCTAGCCCGGGGGATGGGGCGGGGTCTGTAGTTTAATCTCCCTAGCCCGGGGGATGGGGCGGGGGCTGTAGTTTAATCTCCCTAGCCCGGGGGATGGGGCGGGGGCTGTAGTTTAATCTCCCTAGCCCGGGGGATGGGGCGGGGGCTGTAGTTTAAGCTCCCTAGCCCGGGGGATGGGGCGGGGGCTGTAGTTTAAGCTCCCTGGCCCGGGGGATGGGGCGGGGGCTGTAGTTTAATCTCCCTAGCCCGGGGGATCGGGGGGGGGGGGCTGTAGTTTAATCTCCCTAGCCCGGGGGATGGGGCGGGGGCTGTAGTTTAATCTCCCTAGCCCAGGGGGATGGGGCGGGGGCTGTAGTTTAATCTCCCTAGCCCGGGGGATGGGGCGGGGGCTGTAGTTTAATCTCCCTAGCCCGGGGGATGGGGCGGGGGCTGTAGTTTAATCTCCCTAGCCCGGGGGATGGGGCGGGGGCTGTAGTTTAAGCTCCCTAGCCCGGGGGATCGGGGGGGCCTGGCTGTAGTTTAAGCTCCCTAGCCCGGGGGATCGGGCGGGGGCTGTAGTTTAATCTCCCTAGCCCGGGGGATGGGGCGGGGGCTGTAGTTTAAGCTCCCTAGCCCGGGGGATGGGGCGGGGGCTGTAGTTTAAGCTCCCTAGCCCGGGGGATGGGGCGGGGGCTGTAGTTTAAGCTCCCTAGCCCGGGGGATGGGGCGGGGGCTGTAGTTTAATCTCCCTAGCCCGGGGGGGATGGGGCGGGGACTGTAGTTTAATCTCCCTAGCCTGGCGGGGGATGGGGCGGGGGCTGTAGTTTAAGCTCCCTAGCCCGGGGGATCGGGGATGGGGCGGGGGCTGTAGTTTAAGCTCCCTAGCCGGGGGGGATGGGGCGGGGGCTGTAGTTTAAGCTCCCTAGCCCGGGGGATCGGGGGGTCCTGGCTGTAGTTTAAGCTCCCTAGCCCGGGGGATGGGGCGGGGGCTGTAGTTTAAGCTCCCTAGCCCGGGGATGGGGCGGGGGCTGTAGTTTAATCTCCCTAGCCCGGGGGATGGGGCGGGGGCTGTAGTTTAATCTCCCTAGCCCGGGGGATGGGGCGGGGGCTGTAGTTTAAGCTCCCTAGCCCGGGGGATGGGGCGGGGGCTGTAGTTTAATCTCCCTAGCCCGGGGGATGGGGCCTGGCTGTAGTTTAAGCTCCCTAGCCCGGGGGATGGGGCGGGGGCTGTAGTTTAATCTCCCTAGCCCGGGGGATGGGGCGGGGGCTGTAGTTTAATCTCCCTAGCCCGGGGGATGGGGCGGGGGCTGTAGTTTAATCTCCCTAGCCCGGGGGATGGGGCCTGGCTGTAGTTTAAGCTCCCTAGCCCGGGGGATGGGGCGGGGGCTGTAGTTTAATCTCCCTAGCCCGGGGGTTGGGGCGGGGGCTGTAGTTTAATCTCCCTAGCCCGGGGGATCGGGGGGGGGGGGGGGGCTGTAGTTTAATCTCCCTAGCCCGGGGGATCGGGGCCTGGCTGTAGTTTAAGCTCCCTAGCCCGGGGGATGGGGCGGGGGCTGTAGTTTAATCTCCCTAGCCCGGGGGATGGGGCGGGGGCTGTAGTTTTATCTCCCTAGCCCGGGGGATGGGGCGGGGGCTGGAGTTTAAGCTCCCTAGCCCGGGTGATGGGGCGGGGGCTGTAGTTTAAGTTCCCTAGCCCGGGGGATCGGGGGGGCCTGGCTGTAGTTTGAGCTCCCTAGCCCGGGGGATCGGGCGGGGGCTGTAGTTTAATCTCCCTAGCCCGGGGGATGGGGCGGGGGCTGTAGTTTAAGCTCCCTAGCCCGGGGGATGGGGCGGGGGCTGTAGTTTAAGCTCCCTAGCCCGGGGGATGGGGCGGGGGCTGTAGTTTAAGCTCCCTAGCCCGGGGGATGGGGCGGGGGCTGTAGTTTAAGCTCCCTAGCCCGGGGGATGGGGCGGGGGCTGTAGTTTAATCTCCCTAGCCCGGGGGATGGGGCCTGGCTGTAGTTTAATCTCCCTAGCCCGGGGGATGGGGCGGGGGCTGTAGTTTAAGCTCCCTAGCCCGGGGGATCGGGGGGGCCTGGCTGTAGTTTAAGCTCCCTAGCCCAGGGGATCGGGCGGGGGCTGTAGTTTAATCTCCCTAGCCCGGGGGATGGGGCGGGGGCTGTAGTTTAAGCTCCCTAGCCCGGGGGATGGGGCGGGGGCTGTAGTTTAAGCTCCCTAGCCCGGGGGATGGGGCGGGGGCTGTAGTTTAAGCTCCCTAGCCCGGGGGATGGGGCGGGGGCTGTAGTTTAATCTCCCTAGCCCGGGGGGGATGGGGCGGGGACTGTAGTTTAATCTCCCTAGCCTGGCGGGGGATGGGGCGGGGGCTGTAGTTTAAGCTCCCTAGCCCGGGGGATCGGGGATGGGGCGGGGGCTGTAGTTTAAGCTCCCTAGCCCGGGGGGGATGGGGCGGGGGCTGTAGTTTAAGCTCCCTAGCCCGGGGGATCGGGGGGTCCTGGCTGTAGTTTAAGCTCCCTAGCCCGGGGGATGGGGCGGGGGCTGTAGTTTAAGCTCCCTAGCCCGGGGGATGGGGCGGGGGCTGTAGTTTAATCTCCCTAGCCCGGGGGATGGGGCGGGGGCTGTAGTTTAATCTCCCTAGCCCGGGGGATGGGGCGGGGGCTGTAGTTTAAGCTCCCTAGCCCGGGGGATGGGGCGGGGGCTGTAGTTTAATCTCCCTGGCCCGGGGGGATGTGGGGGGGGCTGTAGTTTAAGCTCCCTTGCCCGGGGGGGCGGGGGCTGTAGTTTAAGCTCCCTAGCCCGGGGGCGGGGGCTGTAGTTTAATCTCCCTAGCCCGGGGGATCGGGGGGTCCTGGCTGTAGTTTAAGCTCCCTAGCCCGGGGGGTGAGGGGGGGGCTGTAGTTTAAGCTCCCTAGCCCTGGGGGATGGGGCGGGGGCTGTAGTTTAAGCTCCCTAGCCCGGGGGATGGGGCGGGGGCTGTAGTTTAAGCTCCCTAGCCCTGGGGGATGGGGCGGGGGCTGTAGTTTAAGCTCCCTAGCCCGGGGGATCGGGGGCCTGGCTGTAGTTTAAGCTCCCTAGCCCGGGGGATGGGGCGGGGGCTGTAGTTTAAGCTCCCTAGCCCGGGGGATGGGGCGGGGGCTGTAGTTTAAGCTCCCTAGCCCTGGGGGATGGGGCGGGGGCTGTAGTTTAAGCTCCCTAGCCCGGGGGATCGGGGGCCTGGCTGTAGTTTAATCTCCCTAGCCCGGGGGATGGGGCGGGGGCTGTAGTTTAAGCTCCCTAGCCCGGGGGATGGGGCGGGGGCTGTAGTTTAAGCTCCCTAGCCCGGGGGATCGGGGGTCGGGGGCCTGGCTGTAGTTTAATCTCCCTAGCCCGGGGGATGGGGCGGGGGCTGTAGTTTAAGCTCCCTAGCCCGGGGGATGGGGCGGGGGCTGTAGTTTAAGCTCCCTAGCCCTGGGGGATGGGGCGGGGGCTGTAGTTTAAGCTCCCTAGCCCTGGGGGATGGGGCGGGGGCTGTAGTTTAAGCTCCCTAGCCCGGGGGATCGGGGGCCTGGCTGTAGTTTAATCTCCCTAGCCCGGGGGATGGGGCGGGGGCTGTAGTTTAAGCTCCCTAGCCCGGGGGATGGGGCGGGGGCTGTAGTTTAAGCTCCCTAGCCCGGGGGATGGGGGGATCGGGGGCCTGGCTGTAGTTTAAGCTCCCTGGCCTGGCGGGGGGTGCGGGGGCTGTAGTTTAAGCTCCCTAGCCCGGGGGATCGGGGGCCTGGCTGTAGTTTAATCTCCCTAGCCCGGGGGATGGGGCGGGGGCTGTAGTTTAAGCTCCCTAGCCCGGGGGATGGGGCGGGGGCTGTAGTTTAAGCTCCCTAGCCCGGGGGATGGGGGGATCGGGGGCCTGGCTGTAGTTTAAGCTCCCTGGCCTGGCGGGGGGTGCGGGGGCTGGAGTTTAAGCTCCCTGGCCTGGCGGGGGGTGCGGGGGCTGGAGTTTAAGCTCCCTAGCCCGGGGGATCGGGGGGGCCTGGCTGTAGTTTAAGCTCCCTAGCCCAGGGGATCGGGCGGGGGCTGTAGTTTAATCTCCCTAGCCCGGGGGATGGGGCGGGGGCTGTAGTTTAAGCTCCCTAGCCCGGGGGATGGGGCGGGGGCTGTAGTTTAAGCTCCCTAGCCCGGGGGATGGGGCGGGGGCTGTAGTTTAAGCTCCCTAGCCCGGGGGATGGGGCGGGGGCTGTAGTTTAATCTCCCTAGCCCGGGGGGGATGGGGCGGGGACTGTAGTTTAATCTCCCTAGCCTGGCGGGGGATGGGGCGGGGGCTGTAGTTTAAGCTCCCTAGCCCGGGGGATCGGGGATGGGGCGGGGGCTGTAGTTTAAGCTCCCTAGCCCGGGGGGGATGGGGCGGGGGCTGTAGTTTAAGCTCCCTAGCCCGGGGGATCGGGGGGTCCTGGCTGTAGTTTAAGCTCCCTAGCCCGGGGGATGGGGCGGGGGCTGTAGTTTAAGCTCCCTAGCCCGGGGGATGGGGCGGGGGCTGTAGTTTAATCTCCCTAGCCCGGGGGATGGGGCGGGGGCTGTAGTTTAATCTCCCTAGCCCGGGGGATGGGGCGGGGGCTGTAGTTTAAGCTCCCTAGCCCGGGGGATGGGGCGGGGGCTGTAGTTTAATCTCCCTGGCCCGGGGGGATGTGGGGGGGGCTGTAGTTTAAGCTCCCTTGCCCGGGGGGGCGGGGGCTGTAGTTTAAGCTCCCTAGCCCGGGGGCGGGGGCTGTAGTTTAATCTCCCTAGCCCGGGGGATCGGGGGGTCCTGGCTGTAGTTTAAGCTCCCTAGCCCGGGGGGTGAGGGGGGGGCTGTAGTTTAAGCTCCCTAGCCCTGGGGGATGGGGCGGGGGCTGTAGTTTAAGCTCCCTAGCCCGGGGGATGGGGCGGGGGCTGTAGTTTAAGCTCCCTAGCCCTGGGGGATGGGGCGGGGGCTGTAGTTTAAGCTCCCTAGCCCGGGGGATCGGGGGCCTGGCTGTAGTTTAAGCTCCCTAGCCCGGGGGATGGGGCGGGGGCTGTAGTTTAAGCTCCCTAGCCCGGGGGATGGGGCGGGGGCTGTAGTTTAAGCTCCCTAGCCCTGGGGGATGGGGCGGGGGCTGTAGTTTAAGCTCCCTAGCCCGGGGGATCGGGGGCCTGGCTGTAGTTTAATCTCCCTAGCCCGGGGGATGGGGCGGGGGCTGTAGTTTAAGCTCCCTAGCCCGGGGGATGGGGCGGGGGCTGTAGTTTAAGCTCCCTAGCCCGGGGGATCGGGGGTCGGGGGCCTGGCTGTAGTTTAATCTCCCTAGCCCGGGGGATGGGGCGGGGGCTGTAGTTTAAGCTCCCTAGCCCGGGGGATGGGGCGGGGGCTGTAGTTTAAGCTCCCTAGCCCTGGGGGATGGGGCGGGGGCTGTAGTTTAAGCTCCCTAGCCCTGGGGGATGGGGCGGGGGCTGTAGTTTAAGCTCCCTAGCCCGGGGGATCGGGGGCCTGGCTGTAGTTTAATCTCCCTAGCCCGGGGGATGGGGCGGGGGCTGTAGTTTAAGCTCCCTAGCCCGGGGGATGGGGCGGGGGCTGTAGTTTAAGCTCCCTAGCCCGGGGGATGGGGGGATCGGGGGCCTGGCTGTAGTTTAAGCTCCCTGGCCTGGCGGGGGGTGCGGGGGCTGTAGTTTAAGCTCCCTAGCCCGGGGGATCGGGGGCCTGGCTGTAGTTTAATCTCCCTAGCCCGGGGGATGGGGCGGGGGCTGTAGTTTAAGCTCCCTAGCCCGGGGGATGGGGCGGGGGCTGTAGTTTAAGCTCCCTAGCCCGGGGGATGGGGGGATCGGGGGCCTGGCTGTAGTTTAAGCTCCCTGGCCTGGCGGGGGGTGCGGGGGCTGGAGTTTAAGCTCCCTGGCCTGGCGGGGGGTGCGGGGGCTGGAGTTTAAGCTCCCTGGCACCTCACCTAATGGTTGATCTGCCGCTGGGAGAGCTTGGAATTTAGATCCTGTGGTGTATCATAAAGACATTACCAACCCTCGCAAACCGAAACACTGTACCAGGGCACTGGGTGCTGATGCACTTGCAGCAACTGCCCCTCACACAGTGAATCGCTGATCTGGGCTGTGGTACGGTTGTGGGGGTGATATACAGTGAGACCAAACCTTCATCCCACAGGAAGAGGAGTGAAACCTACAAAGAGACAGTCATTAAGCAGTGTGAGAGGGAAGTAAGATCATTTAGAAGGAAGGGTGGAGAGCAGGAGGCCCTCAATCCTTCATCGAGATCTGCTGCTCCCAGCTGGATTCCAATCCCAAACTGACATCCAATCCATCATCTCTTCCTTTGAATTTTACGTGGGAGGGATTGAGTGCTAACACGCGAAGAGCATGTACCATTTCTGTTATCTTAACTACTAACGTGATTTCCCAATTATCTTCCTCAGTTCCTCCCTCGCAGCATTAAGACCCGTTCTCCTGAAATCCCCCAATCTAATTCCTGTCACTTATCTTCATCAAAATGTCATGTCTAATACTGTTTGGGTTGCTTGCGCAGTCATAGTGCTGCCAACACAAGGCACCCAGCTGGTGCTAAATACCAGATCTAATGTAGCACGGCTCTGATTTATTTACCAATTCCAGAGGCAATCTATAGGTTTCAGGCTGTGAAAGTGCAGGTAGCGGCAAACTCGCCTCGAAAGCTGAAATCAGCGTACACCTACCTTGTTCCGGGGCAGCACACTCTCGCTCAATTCTGGGCCTCCTGGAATGCTGCCGGGACACTGAGGGGCCTTCCTTGGTCTTCTTAAACCCCCAACAGAAACTCTCCATGTGGGGGCCCTTGGCGACCCTGAATCATCCCGATGGGTTTCATCATGTGTCAGGCACCCAGCTGAACAGAAAGACAACGGGGAGAGTCTCCGCAGGGTCCTTCCAATCTCCCGTAGATTCTCTGGCTTTCGGCCAATCATCCGCCAAAGTTACAGCGAGAGATCGGCAGAACGCCACAGTCCCAAAGTGTGTGTCTAGAGAGTGAAGGGATTGAGGGTATGGTCAGCAGGCGGGTGGGGGGTTGCGTCTAGAAAATAAGGGCTAGAAATGTATCACTCCGTAGCGCCATGAAATGGCGAAAAAATGGCGGCTGCCGCTCTTTTGCCAGCTGGTGGTGGGTCCCGCGGCAGGTCCTGCAGTGACCGCTATTTTCCTCCCACCCTTTGCGCTGTCGGTAACTGGCAGCGCCCTGGAAAAAAATGGTGGCATGGTGACGTCAATCAGCGTGTAACACCGACTTAACGTCACCACTCCAAACTTCGACCTCAGCACGGGAAGTTAGCGCGCGCTTCACATCGCCCACCCCCAGAGCCAGTTTTGCAATGGTAGCGCTGCGGCCATTTTTGGTGGCTGTTAACGTGAGTTGGCGCGTACAAATTTTTCTCCCACTGTTCTTAAAGTTAATTTGCTGTGTGATAACTAAGTCCCAGCCTTGGCTCAGTGGTAGCACTCCCTCCTGTCAGAGATCGTAGGTTCAGGCTCCACTCCAGGACCTGAAGACTGAATCTAGGCTGGCACTTTAATGTAGCATTGACGGAGGTGCTGCCCTTGGGATCAGGTGTTAGACCAGGCCTCTGTCCGTCTGTTCAAGTGAATGATAAAGGGCCCATGGCACTAAGTGAAGATGAGGGCATGTTTCTCCCTCAACCAGCATCACCAAAAACAGGTTAAGGGTTCATTTCTCTCATCACTGCTTGATCGTGCGCAAATTAGCTGCTGGATTGCTTACACAATAGTTTCGTGGTTATGTTACCGAACTAATAATCCAGAGAATGTGCGATTAAATCCCACTATGGTAATTTGAGAATTTAAATTCAACTTAAAAAAATCTGGAAATAAAAAGCTGGTCTCAGTAAAGAAAACAACTGGTTGACTAATGTCCTTTAGGGAAGGGAACAATGTTCTCTCTAAGTTGCACGGCTGTGCGGCAATGGGAAAGGTCCCGCACCGGCCGCTCACCGGCTTTTCCATTGTAAGTACCGCGCATGCGCTGAAATTTAAAAGGGCCGCGCATTAACAGAAACGGGCCGCTGTAGGAGCTGTGGAATTACCCCTCGCCCCGTCCCACAGGTTCTAGAGTTCGGACTCGAGTCTTGTGAGAAATTACACCAGACACCCGGGTTCTGTCTTTAACCTTTTATTGTTCCTAAGACAGATTCAAAACCCCAACCACTATTCGAGCGGTCCACCAATAATGTTACAGGAAATCAGACACACAACCACCCGCCAATGATCGGTCCAGCGTTGATTGTCGGCCACTTCCTTCCAACTGCAGGGCCCATATTTTTCGTCACCGGTTTTTATACAGTTTTCCTTGTTTTTTTCAGTAAATCAATGATTCAGAAATGGTGAAATGGTGAAATGGTGAAACGGTGAAATGGTGAAATGGTGAAACGGTGAAACGGTGAAACGGTGAAATGGTGAAACGGTGAAACGGTGAACCGGTGAAATGGTGAAATGGTGAAACGGTGAAACGGTGAAATGGTGAAACGGTGAAACGGTGAAACGGTGAAACGGTGAAACGGTGAAATGGTGAAACGGTGAAACGGTGAAACGGTGAAACGGTGAAACGGTGAAATGGTGAAACGGTGAAACGGTGAAATGGTGAAATGTTCCTTCAATGTTCGACCGGAGCTGTTTGAGCTGTCAGACGTTCACACTCACTCCTCTGTGTCGCTGTCCGTTAGTTGCCTTTATCAAAGCCCCAAATTGTTCATTCACTCATAAGTTTACAAAAGTGGCCGAAACCACTTGGTTACTGTGCAGGTGTTACGTCGTATTCGGCATTTCAAAACGTCAAAGGTTTGACTCCTCCCCTTTAGCCACCAGAAAAATCATTAGCGACGCGATGTCTAACAATCTAAGGGGGTTTGTTTATCTCTGTTGTCTGTGACGACCCCCTGCAGTCACAACCATGTTTGCTGCCTTTGAGTAATGCACATCTCATGTCCACTTCTCAGTGAAAGACCGTCTGTTACAACTTTATTTCACTTTAAAAAAAACCTTTGGGCCTGGCAAAGCATTTCAATATCGACCAAAATTTAAAATGAAGGGTCTGTGTCTGCCTACACCGCGCAGAACAAAGGGCAGCTCACAGGGAGCATTGGAAGGAAATCTGCCGTCCTTACCCGGTCTGGCCTACATGTAACTCCAGGCCCAGCAACGTGGTTGACTCTTAACTTCCCTCTGCAGTGGCCGAACAAGACACTCAGTCGTATCAACCCGTTCCCAACAGTTTCAGAAGCAGGCCCACCATCACCTTCTCAGGAGCCATGATGCGGAGTTGGACTGGGGTGGACAAAAATGAGAAGTCGCACAACACTTTACCTGACGAAGGAGCAGCCGCTCCGAAAGCTGGTGATTTCAAATAAAACTGTTGGACTATAACCTGGTGTTGTGCGACTTCTCATTTTCTTCTCAGGAGCAGCCAGGGCAGAGTTTGGAACTTATTCCAGAGTGAAATTAATCAACGTGCGACATCACAAAAACCCTGAAACCCCCCGCAAAAAAATTAAATTAGCTTCAGGATAAAAAAACATTCGAAACTCAGTGAAACTGACAATGATAAAGAAGATTTTATTAAATTATTTGTATATATATCTTGCCAAACTCTTTGAACAAAGAATAATCCTTTCCATCTGTGTCTGTTGTAAAGTAATAATGGTGATGAAAGTGAGAGTGACAGAGCTTCAATGGGCAGAATCAAAGAAACATACCAGCAGAGTCTGAGACCGCGGCTCACTCATCCCACTTCGACAGATCTGTAACACAAAGATAAATCCTTAATACTGGGCTTTACACCGGATTTCCCTCCCAGTGTAAATAATAATTAAAGACACAGACTCTGAAGAAAGTCCTGACTGGACGGGAATGCACGGCGTCTGTAAGGTGTCGGCTCACTCTTAAAGCAAACCGGGATGGTTCGTTTCCCTTTTAATTCCCCACAGGTGGATCGGAAGTTTTTTTCCGATGGGTTTCTGAGATCTCAGCGCTTTTCATCAATATCATTCACCAATGGCCTCTGGCCTTGTGTTGGGTCTCGGGGGAGGGTTTGAGTGAAATAAAGTGTCACGGTGTCGGCTCGGGAGCTCGGGAGATGTTGGATGGGTGACTGGCCGCAGTCCGAGGTGGTGCTGCCAATCCCAGTGAAGAGTGTCAGAGTTTGTGTTTATTGCTGCGAATGCAACACCGTCCATCTCGCACAACGATGTCAGCGTCAAACAGGACTTGGGGCGGGGGGAGACGTTCTCTGCTCGCTGTGTGTTAGTGAGATTGCAAACATGTTGAAGAACATTTTTATAATCTTGCTACGAACAGCAATCAGCTAAAATCTACCCCACTGTGTGGTTCAGCTTCTGTAATATTAAGCGGCTGGTTCGGGAAGCTGCCATTTGGTGCCACGGCTTCCATTTAACTGTCGACATAACAACAGTCACTGCCCCCTGTGACTAGCTCAGTGCATGAAACACTCAGAGTTATTTTGACACGCTAGAACGTTCAGTAGGGGAATCACTGAATCGGCACAGTCGGAGGGAGCACATCTCAAGAGTATCTCAGGCTGTGATATTCCATCCATGAATTTCAATGCACGGATCTCAAGGGCTGAGCCCCTACTGTGGTTCCCTGTGAGTGAAGCCCCCTCCTTGGAGCAGTAACACTCAAGAAGCTCGACACCATCCAGGACAAAGCAGCCCGCTTGATTGGCACCCCATCCACCACCTTAAACATTCACTCCCTCCACCACCGGCGCACCGTGGCTGCAGTGTGTACCATCTACAAGATGCACTGCAGCAACTCGCCAAGGCTTATTCGACAGCACCTCCCAAACCTGTGACCTCGACCACTTAGAAGGCGCATGGGAACACCACCACCTCCAAGTTCCCCTCCAAGTTACACACCATCCTGACTTGGAAATATATCGGCTGATCCTTCATCATCGCTGGGTCAAAATCCTGGAACTCCCTCCCTAACAGCACTGTGGGAGCACCTTCACCACACGGACTGCAGCGGTTCAAGAAGACGGCTCACCACCACCTTCTCAAGGGCAACGAGGGATGGGCAATAAATGCTGGGCCTTGCCAGCGACGCCCAGATCCCATAAACAAATAAAAAAAAGCAGAACTTCATGTCAATGAACAGCCGACATTTAAATAATCATCAGCTTCTTAATATTTAGATGCAAGATCTCCACCCACCCCCTCCCCGAGTTGTTACAGGCCCCGCCTAGTCCCATCCCCCTCCCCGAGTTGTTACAGGCCCCGCCTAGTCCCACCCCCCTCCCCGAGTTGTTACAGGCCCCGCCTAGTCCCATCCCCCTCCCCGAGTTGTTACAGGCCCCGCCTAGTCCCACCCCCTCCCCGAGTTGTTACAGGCCCCGCCTAGTCCCACCCCCTCCCCGAGTTGTTACAGGCCCCGCCTAGTCCCATCCCCCTCCCCGAGTTGTTACAGGCCCCGCCTAGTCCCATCCCCCTCCCCGAGTTGTTACAGGCCCCGCCTAGTCCCACCCCCTCCCCGAGTTGTTACAGGCCCCGCCCAGTGTGGCACTGAGCTCAACAGACACTGAAAGTCCCTCTTCCAGCCCAGTCTGTGGCGAGCTGGCTGATTTCAGCCGGGCCTGCAGGGAGATTGTTAAGTGGTGCTCAGTACCACTGTGTTAACGTTGTGGCGCGAGATGGGAATCAGAGAGCAGCAAAGGACAACAACAACAACAACTTGTATTTAGATAGCGCCTTTATCGTAGTAATACGTCCCATGGCGCTTCACAGGAGTATTTTAAGACAAAAAATGTGACACCGAGCCACGTCAGGAGATATTAGGGCAGGTGACCAAAAGCTTGGTCAGAGAGGTCGGTTTTAAGGAGCATCTTAAAGGAGGAAATAGAGGTAGCGAGGCGGAGAGGTTTAGGCAGGGAATTCCAGAGCTTAGGGCCCTGGCAACAGAAGGCACGGCCACCAATGGTGGAGCGATTAGAATCAGGGAGGCTCAAGAGGGCAGAATTAGAGGAGCGCAGATATCTCGGGGGGTTGTGGGGCTGAAGGAGATTAATTCAAATGAGAATTGCTCATTTCTTTAATGGTATTGTTTCCCCCAGTACATTCTGGGTCTGCTGCACCGTGAGCTCAGTGTGATCCCGGCTGGGCATTGAGCATTAATTGGCCGCACTGCCCTGGGCCTGTGCTGATGAAAGTCGGCCTGTTCAGCACCCAGTGTTCACAGTGGGAAAGTGCATGTCTGTGTGGCGTTTCGGGAGCAAGCAGGATCAGTCACAGCTGTGATGGCACCCATGGTGGAATGACCTGCTGACGTTCACCGGCAGGACCCACAGATGAGGAATGGTCACTGGGGTTCGGCGATGGAGTCTGGAGGCGGACCCTGTGTCTGAGGACGAGGACCCCGGTGCAGTCCTCCTGCAGGGAGAGACCGGAGGAGGGAACGATGGGATCAGTCTGAGATTGCTCCGAACAATGGAATGACATTTTTTGTGTTTAATGGATTTATCTTGACTCAGGACAGTTAAGCGGTTTCTTAGCAACAATTAAACTTCATCAGACAAGCTAATGAGAAGAAATTAATTTCACACAGGCAGCTCCAGTCAATGCAAGAGTCTAGAAATACAGTGTGTGAACATCAGTAACACAGGGCGCTGGGGGAGAGGGGTTACTGAGTGACAGTGTGAGGGAGCTGGATTAACATCAGTAGAGATACAGTCAGTAACACAGGGCGCAGGGGGAGGGGGGTTACTGAGTGACAGTGTGAGGGAGCTGGATTAACATCAGTAGAGATACAGTCAGTAACACAGGGCGCTGGGGGAGCGGGGTTACTGAGTGACAGTGTGAGGGAGCTGGATTAACATCAGTAGAGATACAGTCAGTAACACAGGGCGCTGGGGGAGAGGGGTTACTGAGTGACAGTGTGAGGGAGCTGGATTAACATCAGTAGAGATACAGTCAGTAACACAGAGTGCTGGGGGAGAGGGTTTACTGAGTGACAGTGTGAGAGAGCTGCATTAACATCTGTAGAGATAGTCAGCAACACAGAGTGCTGGGGGAGAGGGGTTACTGAGTGACAGTGTGAGGGAGCTGGATTAACATCAGTAGAGATACAGTCAGTAACACAGGGCGCTGGGGGAGAGGGGTTACTGAGTGACAGTGTGAGGGAGCTGGATTAACATCAGTAGAGATACAGTCAGTAACACAGGGCGCTGGGGGAGAGGGGTTACTGAGTGACAGTGTGAGGGAGCAGGATTAACATCAGTAGAGATACAATCAATCACACAGGGCGCTGGGGGAGAGGGGTTACTGAGTGACAGTGTGATGGAGCTGGATTAACATCAGTAGAGATACAGTCAGTGACACAGGGCACTGGGGGAGAGGGGTTACTGAGTGACAGTGTGAGGGAGCTGGATTTACATCAGTAGAGATACAGTCAGTAACACAGGGCGCCGGGGGAGAGGGGTTACTGAGTGACAGTGTGATGGAGCTGGATTAACATCAGTAGAGATACAGTCAGTAACACAGGGCGCTGGAGAGAGGGGTTACTGAGTGACAGTATGATGGAGCTGGATTAACATCAGTAGAGATACAGTCAGTAACACAGGGCGCTGGGGAGAGGGGTTACTGAGTGATAGTGTGAGGGAGCTGTATTAACATCCGTAGAGATACAGTGTGTAACACAGGGCGCTGGGGGAGAGGGGTTACTGAGTGACAGTGTGAGGGAGTTGGATTAACATCAGTAGAGATACAGTCAGTAACACAGGGCGCTGGGGGAGAGGGGTTAATGAGTGACAGTGTGAGGGAGCTGGATTAACATCAGTAGAGATACAGTCAGTAACACAGGGCGCTGGGGGAGAGGGGTTACTGAGTGACAGTGTGAGGGAGTTGGATTAACATCAGTAGAGATACAGTCAGTAACACAGGGTGCTGGGGGAGAGGGGTTAATGAGTGACAGTGTGAGGGAGCTGGATTAACATCAGTAGAGATACAGTCAGTAACACAGGGCGCTGGGGAGAGGGGTTACTGAGTGACAGTGTGAGGGAGCTGGATTAAGATCAGTGGAGATACAGTCAGTAACACAGGGCACTGGGGGAGAGGGGTTACTGAGTGACAGTGTGAGGGAGCTGGATTAAGATCAGTGGAGTTACAGTCAGTAACACAGGGCGCTGGGGGAGGGGGGTTACTGAGTGACAGTGTGAGGGAGCTGGATTAACATCAGTAGAGATACAGTCAGTAACACAGGGCGCTGGGGGAGGGTTACTGAGTGACAGTGTGAGGGAGCTGGATTAATATCAGTACAGATACAGTCAGTAACACAGGGTGCTGGGGAGAGGGGATACTGAGTGATAGTGTGAGGGAGCTGTATTACCATCAGTAGAGATACAGTCAGTAACACAGTGCGCTGGGGGAGAGGGGTTACTGAATGAGACTGTGAGGGAGCTGGATTAACATCAGTGGAGATACAGTCAGTAACAGAGGGCGCTGGGGGGAGAGGGGATAATGAGCGACAGTATGAGGGAGCTGGATTAACATCAGTAGGGATACAGTCAGTAATGCGGAGATGCCGGTGTTGGACTGGGGTGGACAAAATTGAGAGGTCGCACAACACCAGGTTATAGTCCAACAGTTTTATTTGAAATCACAAGCTTTCGGAACTATCGCTCCTTCCTCAGGTGAAGTAACAGCGACCACGACACCACACAACCCTGCCATGGCAAACTCTGCAAGACATGCCAGATCATCAACACAGATACCACCATCACACGTGAGGACACTACCCACCAGGTACATGGTACATACTCATGTGACTCGGCCAACGTTGTCTACCTCATACGTTGCAGGAAAGAATGCACCGCGGCATGGTACATCGGCGAGACCATGCAGACACTGAGACAACGTATGAACGAGCACCGCGCAACAATCGCCAGGCAGGATTGTTACCTCCCAGTCGGGGAACACTTCAGCAGTCAAGGACATTCAGCCTCGGATCTGCGGGTAAGCGTTCTCCAAGGCAACCTTAGAAACACACGACAACGCAAAATCATCGAGCAGAAACTGATAGCCAAGTTCCGAACTCATGAAGACGGTCTCAATCGGGATCTTGGGTTTATGTCACGATACATGACGTGATCCGGACTCGAGTCGTCGTTAGCTTGTTCACAGATGTGATTCCCAGTAAAAAAGTAAATTTTTTTTTTTTTTTAAAGCTTTTCGTTTTACATACAGACGGCAGCTTTTGACACGTTAGAACCCCTGCGACTTCACCTCATTGTCTCAGTTGTATCTTGCTATGTCTTTTGATGTGGTACCTTCCTGGCTGACTTAATTAACTTTATCACACCTCGGCAGATAGTCAGGATGATTTAATTTATTGGTCTGCAATTGTAAAGTACACATGCTTTTTTTTCCATCTATATATGCTCTGACGATTCTGTATCCAATTTACTTCACCTGAGGAAGGAGCGATAGTTCCGAAAGCTTGTGATTTCAAATAAAACTGTTGGACTATAACCTGGTGTTGTGCGACCTCTCAATACAGTCAGTAACACAGGGCGCTGGGGGAGAGGGGATACTGAGTGATAGTGTGAGGGAGCTGTATTAACATCAGTAGAGATACAGTCAGTAACACAGTGCGCTGGGGGAGAGGGGTTACTGAATGAGACTGTGAGGGAGCTGGATTAACATCAGTGGAGATACAGTCAGTAACAGAGGGCGCTGGGGGGAGAGGGGATACTGAGCGACAGTGTGAGGGAGCTGGATTAACATCAGTAGGGATACAGTCAGTAACACAGGGCGCTGGGGGAGAGGGGTTACTGATTGAGACTGTGAGGGAGCTGGATTAACATCAGTAGAGATACAGTCAGTAACACAGGGCGCTGGGGGGAGAGGGGTTACTGAGTGACAGTGTGAGGGAGCTGGATTAACATCAGTAGAGATACAGTCAGTAACACAGGGCGCTGGGGAGAGGGGTTACTGAGTGACAGTGTGAGGGAGCTGGATTAACATCAGTAGGGATACAGTCAGTAACACAGAGCGCTGGGAGAGAGGGGTTACTGAGTGACAGTGTGAGGGAGCTGGATTAACATCAGTAGAGATACAGTCAGTAACACAGGGCGCTGGGGGAGAGGGGTTACTGAGTGACAGTGTGAGGGAGCTGGATTAACATCAGTACAGATACAGTCAGTAACACAGGGCGCTGGGGGAGAGGGGTTACTGAGTGACAGTGTGAGGGAGCTGGATTAACATCAGTAGAGATACAGTCAGTAACACAGTGCGCTGCGGGAGAGGGGTTACTGAGTGACAGTGTGAGGGAGCTGGATTAACATCAGTAGAGATACAGTCAGCAATACAGGGCGCTGGGGAGAGGGGTTACTGAGTGACAGCGTGAGGGAGCTAGATTAACATCAGTAGAGATACAGTCAGCAATACAGGGCGTTGTGAGAGAGGGGTTACTGAGTGACAGTGTGAGGGAGCTGGATTAACATCAGTAGAGATACAATCAGTGACACAGGGCGCTGGGGGAGAGGGGTTACTGAGTGACAGTGTGAGGGAGCTGGATTAACATCAGTAGAGATACAGTCAGTAACACAGGGCACTGGGGGAGAGGGGTTACTGAGTGACAGTGTGAGTGAGCTGGATTAACATCAGTAGAGATACAGTCAGTGACACAGGGCGCTGGGGGAGAGGGGTTACTGAGTGACAGTGTGAGGGAGCTGGATTAACATCAGTAGAGCTACAGTCAGCAATACAGGGCGCTGGGGGAGAGGGGTTACTGAGTGACAGTGTGAGGGAGCTGGATTAACATCAGTAGAGATACAGTCAGCAATACAAGGCGCTGGGGGAGAGGGGTTACTGAGTGACAGTGTGAGGGAGCTGGATTAACATCAGTAGAGATACAGTCAGTAATACAGTGCGCTGGGGGAGAGGGGTTACTGAGTGACAGTGTGAGGGAGCTGGATTAACATCAGTAGAGATACAGTCAGTAACACAGGGCGCTGGGGAGAGGGGTTACTGAGTGACAGTGTGAGGGAGCTGGATTAACATCAGTAGAGATACAGTCAGTAACACAGTGCACTGGGGGAGAGGGGTTACTGAGTGACAGTGTGAGGGAGCTGGATTAACATCAGTAGAGATACAGTCAGTAACACAGTGCGCTGGGGGAGAGGGGTTACTGAGTGACAGCGTGAGGGAGCTAGATTAACATCAGTAGAGATACAGTCAGCAATACAGGGCGTTGGGAGAGAGGGGTTACTGAGTGACAGTGTGAGGGAGCTGGATTAACATCAGTAGAGATACAGTCAGTAACACAGTGCGCTGGGGGAGAGGGGTTACTGAGTGACAGTGTGAGGGAGCTGGATTAACATCAGTAGAGATACAGTCAGTAACACAGGGCGTTGGGTGAGAGGGGTTACTGAGTGACAGTGTGAGGGAGCTGGATTAACATCAGTAGAGATACAATCAGTGACACAGGGCGCTGGGGGAGAGGGGTTACTGAGTGACAGTGTGAGGGAGCTGGATTAACATCAGTAGAGATACAGTCAGTCACACAGGGCGCTGGGGGAGAGAGGTTACTGAGTGACAGTGTGAGTGAGCTGGATTAACATCAGTAGAGATACAGTCAGTGACACAGGGCGCTGGGGGAGAGGGGTTACTGAGTGACAGCGTGAGGGAGCTGGATTAACATCAGTAGAGCTACAGTCAGCAATACAGGGCGCTGGGGGAGAGGGGTTACTGAGTGAAAGTGTGAGGGAGCTGGATTAACATCAGTATAGATACAGTCAGTAACACAGGGCGCTGGGGGAGAGGGGTTACTGAGTGACAGTGTGTGGGAGCTGGATTAACATCAGTATAGATACAGTCAGTAACACAGGGCGCTGGGGGAGAGGGGTTACTGAGTGACAGTGTGAGGGAGCTGGATTCACATCAGTAGAGATACAGTCAGTGACACAGGGCGCTGGGGGAGAGTGGTTACAAAAAAGAAAGAAAGACTTGCAATTCGACAGCACCTTTCGTGATCTCAGGACATCCCAAAGCTCATTACAGCCAATGAAATACTGTTTGAAGTAATGTCACTGTTGTAATGTAGGAAACGCAGCAGCCAATTTGTGCACAGCAAGCTCCCACAAACAGCAATGTGATAATGACCAGATAATCTGTTTTAAAGATGTTGATTGAGGGATAAATATTAGCCCAGACACCGGGGAGAACTCCCCTGCTCTTCTTCCAAATAGTGCCATGGGAACTCTTACATTCACCTGAGAGACAGACGGGGCCTCGGTTTAATGTCTCATCCAAAAGTCAGGAGATGAGAGAACCTACAAGCTACTTGACCTCGTCCTCACCAATCTACCTGTCGCAGATGCATCTATCCATGACAGTATTGGTAGCAGTGACCACCGCACAGTCATTGTGGAGACAAAGTCCCGTCTTCACACTGAGGACACCCTAAATCGTGTTGTGTGGCACTACCACCGTGCTAAATGGGATAGATTCAGAACAGATCTAGCGGCTCAAAACTGGGCATCCATGAGGTGCTGTGGGCCAGCAGCAGCAGAATTGTATTCCACCACAATCTGTAACCTCATGACCCGGCATATCCCTCACTCTACCATTACCATCAAGCCAGGGGACCAACCCTGGTTCAATAAGGAGTGTAGAAGAGCATGCCAGGAGCAGCACCAGGCGTACTTAAAAATGAGGTACCAACCTGGGGAAGCTGCAACACAGGACTACATGCATGCTAAAAAGCGGAAGCAGCATGTTATAGACAGAGCTAAACGATCCCACAATCAACGGATCAGATCAAAGCTCTGCAGTCCTGCCACATCCAGTCGTGAATGGTGGTGGACCATTAAACAACTAACGGGAGGAGGAGGCTCCATGAATATCCCCATCCTCAATGATGGTGGAGCCCAGCACATGAGTGCAAAAGACAAGGCTGAAGCGTTTGCAACTATCTTCAGCCAGAAGTGCAGAGTGGATGATCCATATCGGACTCCTCCTGAGGTCCCCACCATCACAGAAGCCAGTCTTCAGCCAATTCAATTCAGTCCATGTGATATCAAGAAACGGCTGAGCGCACTGGATACAGCAAAGGCTATGGGCCCTGACAACATCCCGGCTATCGTGCTGAAGACTTGTGCTCCTGAACTAGCCGCACCTCTAGCCAAGCTGTTCCAGTACAGCTACAACACTGGCATCTATCGGACAACGTGGAAAACTGCCCAGGTATGTCCTGTCCACAAAAAGCAGGACAAATCCAACCCAGCCAATTACCGCCCCATCAGTCTACTCTCAATCATCATCAAAGTGATGGAAGGTGTCATTGACAATGCTATCATGTGGCACTTACTCACCAATAACCTGCTCACTGATGCCCAATTTGGGATCCGCCAAGACCACTCGGCTCCCGACCTCATTACAGCCTTGGTCCAAACATGAACAAAGGAGCTGAATTCCAGAGGTGAGGTGAGAGTGACTGCCCTTGGCATCAAGGCAGCATTTGACCGAGTCTGGCATCAAAGAGCCCTAGTAAAACTGATGTCAATGGGAATCAGGGGGGAAAACTCTCCACTGGCTGGAGTCATACCTAGCACAAAGGAAGATGGTTGTGGTGATTGAAGGTCAATCATCACAGCTCCAGGACATCGCTGCAGGAGTTCCTCAGGGCAGTGTCCTAGGCCCAACCATCTTCAGCTGCTTCATCAATGACCTTCCCTCCAACATAAGGTCAGAAATGGGGATGTTCGCTGATGACTGCACAGTGTTCAGCGCAATTCACAACTCCTCAGATAATGAAGCATCCATGCCCGCATGCAACAAGTCCTGGACAACATTCAGGCTTGGGCTGATAAGTGGCAGTTAACATTCACGCCACAGAAGTGCCAGGCAATGACTATCTCTAACAAGCGAGAGTCTAACCACCTCCCCTTGACATTCAACAGCATTACCATTGCCGAATCCCCCACCATCAACATCCTGGGGGTCACCATTAACCAGAAACTTAACTGGACCAGCCACATAAATACTGTGACAACAAGAGCAGGTCAGAGGCTGGGTATTCTGCGGCGAGTGTCTCACCTCCTGACTCCCCAAAGCCTTTCCACCATCTACAAGGCACAAGTCAGGAGTGTGATGGAATACTCTCCACTTGCCTGGATGAGTGCAGCTCCAAAAACACTCAAGAAGCTCGACACCATCCAGGATAAAGCAGTCCGCTTGATTGGCACCCCATCCACCACCATAAACATTCACTCCCTCCACCACCGGCGTACCGTGGCTGCAGTGTGTACCATCTATAAGATGCACTGCAGCAACTCGCCAAGGCTTCTTCGACAGCACCTCCCAAACCCGCGACCTCTTCCACATAGAAGGACAAGGGCAGCAGGCGCATGGGAACACCACCACCTCCAAGTTCCCCTCCAAGTCACACACCATCCTGACTTGGAAATATATCGGCCGATCCTTCATCGTCGCTGGGTCAAAATCCTGGAACTCCCTCCGTAACAGCACTGTGGGAGTACCTTCACCACACGGACTGCAGCGGTTCAAGAAGGCGGCTCACCACCACCTTCTCAAGGGCAACTAGGGATGGGCAATAAATGCTGGCCTTGCCAGCGACGCCCACGTCCCATAAACGAATTGAAAAAATGTCGGCTCCTCCGACAGTGCAGCGTTCCCTGAGTACTGCCCCTCCGACAGTGCAGCACTCCCTCAGTACTGTCCCTCCGACAGTGCAGCACTCCCTCAGTACTGCCCCTCCGACAGTGCAGCTCCCCCTCAGTGCTGCCCTTCCGACAGTGCAGCTCTCCCTCAGTACTACCCCTCCGACAGTGCTGCTCTCCCTCTGTACTGCCCCTGCGACAGTGCAGCGTTCCCTCAGTACTGCCCCTCCGATAGTGCAGCGTTCCCTCAGTACTGCCCCTCCAACAGTGCAGCTCTCCCTCAGTACTGCCCCTCCGACAGTGCCGCTCTCCCTCAGTACTGCCCCTCCGACAGTGCATCGCTCCCTCAGTACTGCCTCTCTGACAGTGCGGCGCTCCTCAGTAATGCCCCTCCGACAGTGCAGCACTCCCTCAGAACTGCCCCTCCGACAGTGCAGCACTCCCTCAGTACTGCCCCTCCGATAGTGCAGCGCTCCCTCAGTACTGTCCCTCCGACAGTGCGGTGCTCCCTCAGCACAGCCCCTTCGACGGTGCTGCGCTCCCTCAGTACTGCCCCTCCGACAGTGCAGCGCTCCCTCAGCACTGCCCCTCCAACTGTGCAGCGCTCCCTCAGTACTGCCCCTCCGACAGTGCAGCGCTCCCTCAATACTGCCCCTCCGACAGTGCAGTAATCCCTCAGTACTGCCCCTCCGACAGTGCTGTGCTCCCTCAGTACTGCCCCTCCGACAGTGCAGCGCTCCCTCAGTACTGCCCCTCCGACAGTGCTGCGCTCCCTCAGTACAGCCCCTCCGACAGTGCAGCGCTCCCTCAGTACTGCCCCTCCGACAGTGCTGTGCTCCCTCAGTACTGCCCCTCCGACAGTGCAGCGCTCCCTCAGTACTGCCCCTCCGACAGTGCTGCGCTCCCTCAGTACTGCCCCTCCGACAGTGCTGCGCTCCCTCAGTACTGCCCCTCCGACAGTGCAGCACTCCATCATTACTGTCCCTCTGACAGTGCAGCGCTCCCTCAGTACTGCCCCTCCAACAGTACAGCGCCCCCTCAGTACTACCCCCCCGACAGTACAGCACTCCCTTAGAATTGCCCCTCTGACAGTTCAGCAATCCCTTAGTACTGCCCCTCCGACAGTGCAGAGCTTCCTCAGCCTCAGAACTGCACCTCCGACAGTGCAGCGCTCCCTCAGTACTGCCCCTCCGTCAGTGCAGCGCTCCCTCAGTACTGCCCCTCCGACAGTGCAACACTCCCTCAGTACTGCCCCTCCGACAGTGTAGTGCTCCCTCAGTACTGCCCCTCCGACAATGCGGTGCTCCCTCAGTACTGCCCCTCTGACAGTGCAGCGCTCACTCAGTATTGACCCTCTGAGAGTGCAGCGCTCCCTCAGTAATGCCATTCCGACAGTGCAGCACTCCCTCAGTACTGTCCCTCTGACAGTGCAGCGCTCCCTCAGTACTGCACCTCCGACAGTGCAGCGCTCCCTCAGTGCTGCCCCTCCGACAATGCGGTGCTCCCTCAATACTGCCCCTCTGACAGTGCAGCGCTCCCTCAGTACAGCCCCTCCGACAGTGCGGCACTCCCTCAGTATTGCCCCTCCGACAGTGCGGCGCTCCCTCAGTACTGTCCCTGCGACAGTGCAGCACTCCCTCAGTACAGCACCTCCGACAGTGCAGCACTCACTCAGGACTGCCCCTCCGACAGTGCGGCGCTCACTCAGTGCAGCCCCACCGACAGTGCGGCGCTCCCTCAGTACTGCCCCTCCGACAGTGAAGCACTCCCTCAGTACTGCCCCTCTGACAGTGCAGCGCTGCCTCAGGATTGCCTATCCGACAGTGCAGCACTCCCTCAGTACTGCCCCTCCGACAGTGCAGCGCTCCCTCAGTACTGCCCCTCCGACAGTGCAGCGCTCTCTCAGTACTGCCCCTCTGACAGTGCGGCTCTCCCTCAGTACTGCCCCTCCGACAGTGCAGCGCTCCCTCAGTACTGCCCCTCCGACAGTGCAGTGCTCCCACAGTACTGCCCCTCCGACAGTGAGGCGCTCCCTCAGTACTGCCCCTCTGACATTACATCGGTTTCTCAGTACTGCCCCTTGCGATAGTGCGGCGCTCCCTCAGTACTGCCCCTCCGATAGTGCGGCGCTCCCTCAGTACTGCCCCTCCGACAGTGCTGTGCTCCCTCAGTACTGCCCCTCCGACAGTGCAGCGCTCCCTCAGTACTGCCCCTCCGACAGTGCTGCGCTCCCTCAGTACTGCCCCTCCGACAGTGCTGCACTCCCTCAGTACTGCCCCTCCGACAGTGCAGCACTCCATCATTACTGCCCCTCTGACAGTGCAGCGCTCCCTCAGTACTGCCCCTCCAACAGTACAGCGCCCCCTCAGTACTACCCCCCCGACAGTACAGCACTCCCTTAGAATTGCCCCTCTGACAGTTCAGCAATCCCTTAGTACTGCCCCTCCGACAGTGCAGCGCTTCCTCAGGACTGCCCCTCCGACAGTGCAGCACTCCAAAAGGAATGTCCCTCCGACAGTGCGGCGCTCCCTCAGTGCAGCCCCTCCGAAAGTGCGGCGCTCCCTCAGGACTGCACCTCCGACAGTGCAGCGCTCCCTCAGTACTGCCCCTCCGTCAGTGCAGCGCTCCCTCAGTACTGCCCCTCCGACAGTGCAGCACTCCCTCAGTACTGCCCCTCCGACAGTGTAGTGCTCCCTCAGTACTGCCCCTCCGACAATGCGGTGCTCCCTCAGTACTGCCCCTCTGACAGTGCAGCGCTCACTCAGTAATGCCATTCCGACAGTGCAGCACTCCCTCAGTACTGTCCCTCCGACAGTGCAGCACTCCCTCAGTACTGCCCCTCCGACAGTGTAGTGCTCCCTCAGTACTGCCCCTCCGACAATGCGGTGCTCCCTCAGTACTGCCCCTCTGACAGTGCAGCGCTCACTCAGTAATGCCATTCCGACAGTGCAGCACTCCCTCAGTACTGTCCCTCTGACAGTGCAGCGCTCCCTCAGTACTGCACCTCCGACAGTGCAGCGCTCCCTCAGTGCTGCCCCTCCGACAATGCGGTGCTCCCTCAGTACTGCCCCTCTGACAGTGCAGCGCTCCCTCAGTACAGCCCCTCCGACAGTGCGGCACTCCCTCAGTATTGCCCCTCCGACAGTGCGGCGCTCCCTCAGTACTGTCCCTGCGACAGTGCAGCGCTCCCTCAGTACAGCACCTCCGACAGTGCAGCACTCACTCAGGACTGCCCCTGCGACAGTGCGGCGCTCCCTCAGTGCAGCCCCACCGACAGTGCGGCGCTCCCTCAGTACTGCCCCTCCGACAGTGAAGCACTCCCTCAGTACTGCCCCTCTGACAGTGCAGCGCTGCCTCAGGATTGCCCCTCCGACAGTGCAGCACTCCCTCAGTACTGCCCCTCCGACAGTGCGGCTCTCCCTCAGTACTGCCCCTCCGACAGTGCAGCGCTCTCTCAGTACTGCCCCTCTGACAGTGCGGCTCTCCCTCAGTACTGCCCCTCCGACAGTGCAGCGCTCCCTCAGTACTGCCCCTCCGACAGTGCAGTGCTCCCACAGTACTGCCCCTCCGACAGTGAGGCGCTCCCTCAGTACTGCCCCTCCGATAGTGCGGCACTCCCTCAGTAGTGCCCCTCTGACAGTGTGGTGCTCCCTCAGTACTGCCCCTCCGACAATGCGGTGCTCCCTCAGTAATGCCCCTCTGACAGTGCAGCGCTCCCTCAGTACAGCCTCTCCGACAGTGCGGCACTCACTCAGTATTGCCCCTCCGACTGTGCGGCGCTCCCTCAGTACTGTCCCTGCGACAGTGCAGCACTCCCTCAGTACTGCCCCTCCGACAGTGCGGCGCTCCCTCAGTACTGTCCCTCCGACAGTGCAGCACTCCCTCAGTACAGCACCTCCGACAGTGCAGGCGACTCCTCAGGACTGCCCCTCCGACAGTGCGGCGCTCCCTCAGTGCAGCCCCACCGACAGTGCGGCGCTCCCTCAGTACTGCCCCTCCGACAGTGCAGCGCTCCCTCAGTACTGCCCCTCCGACAGTGCAGCGCTCCCTCAGTACTGCCCCTCCGACAGTGAGGCGCTCCCTCAGTACTGCCCCTCCGACAGTGCAGTGCTCCCTTAGTCCTTCCCCTCCGACAGTGCAGCACTCCCTCAGTACTGCCCCTCTGACAGTGCAGCGCTCCCTCAGTACTTCCCCTCCGACAGTGCAGCACTCCATCATTACTGCCCCTCTGACAGTGCAGCACTCCCTCAATACTGTCCCTCTGACAGTGCAGCGCTCCCTCAGTACTGCCCCTCCGACAGTGCAGCACTCCCTCAGTACTGCCCCTCCGACAGTGCAGCACTCCCTCAGTACTGCCCCTCCAACAGTACAGCGCCCCCTCAGTGCTGCCCCCCCGACAGTGCTGTGCTCCCTCAGTACTGCCCCTCTGACAGTGTAGTGCTCCCTCAGTACTGCCCCTCCGACAATGCCGTGCTCCCTCAGTACTGCCCCTCTGACAGTGCAGCGCTCCCTCAGTACAGCCCCTCCGACAGTACGGCACTCCCTCAGTATTGCCCCTCCGACAGTGCGGCGCTCCCTCAGTACTGTCCCTGCGACAGTGCAGCGCTCCCTCAGTCCTGCCCCTCCGACAGTGCAGCACTCCCTCAGTACTGCCCCTCTGACAGTGCAGCGCTCCCTCAGTACTTCCCCTCCGACAGTGCAGCACTCCCTCAGTACTGCCCCTCTGACAGTGCAGCACTCCCTCAGTACTGCCCCTCCGACAGTGCAGCGCTCCCTCAGTACTGCCCTTCCGACAGTGCAGCGCTCCCTCAGTACTGCCCCTCTGACAGTGCAGCGCTCCCTCAGTACTGCCCTTCCGACAGTGCGGCGCTCTCTCAGTACTGCCCCTCCGACAGTGCAGCACTCCCTCAGTACTGCCCCTCCAACAGTACAGCGCGCCCTCAGTGCTGCCCCCCCGACAGTGCGGTGCTCCCTCAGTACTGCCCCTCTGACAGTGTAGTGCTCCCTCAGTACTGCTCCTCCGACAATGCGGTGCTCCCTCAGTACTGCCCCTCTGACAGTGTAGTGCTCCCTCAGTACAGCCTCTCCGACAGTGCGGCACTCACTCAGTATTGCCCCTCCGACTGTGCGGCGCTCCCTCAGTACTGTCCCTGCGACAGTGCAGCACTCCCTCAGTACTGCCCCTCCGACAGTGCGGCGCTCCCTCAGTACTGTCCCTGCGACAGTGCAGCACTCCCTCAGTACAGCACCTCCGACAGTGCAGCACTCCCTCAGGACTGCCCCTCCGACAGTGCGGCGCTCCCTCAGTGCAGCCCCACCGACAGTGCGGCGCTCCCTCAGTACTGCCCCTCCGACAGTGCAGCGCTCCCTCAGTACTGCCCCTCCGACAGTGCAGCGCTCCCTCAGTACTGCCCCTCCGACAGTGAGGCGCTCCCTCAGTACTGCCCCTCCGACAGTGCAGTGCTCCCTCAGTCCTGCCCCTCCGACAGTGCAGCACTCCCTCAGTACTGCCCCTCTGACAGTGCAGCGCTCCCTCAGTACTTCCCCTCCGACAGTGCAGCACTCCCTCAGTACTGCCCCTCTGACAGTGCAGCGCTCCCTCAGTACTGCCCTTCCGACAGTGCGGCGCTCTCTCAGTACTGCCCCTCCGACAGTGCAGCGCTCCCTCAGTACTGCCCCTCTGACAGTGCAGCGCTCCCTCAGTACTGCCCTTCCGACAGTGCGGCGCTCTCTCAGTACTGCCCCTCCGACAGTGCAGCACTCCCTCAGTACTGCCCCTCCAACCGTACAGCGCCCCCTCAGTGCTGCCCCCCCGACAGTGCGGTGCTCCCTCAGTACTGCCCCTCTGACAGTGTAGTGCTCCCTCAGTACTGCCCCTCCGACAATGCGGTGCTCCCTCAGTACTGCCCCTCTGACAGTGCAGCGCTCCCACAGTACAGCCCCTCCGACAGTGCGGCACTCCCTCAGTATTGCCCCTCCGACAGTGCGGCGCTCCCTCAGTACTGTCCCTGCGACAGTGCTGCGCTCCCTCAGTACTGCCCCTCCGACAGTGCAGCACTCCATCATTACTGCCCCTCTGACAGTGCAGCACTCCCTCAGTACTGTCCCTCTGACAGTGCAGCGCTCCCTCAGTACTGCCCCTCCGACAGTGCAGCACTCCCTCAGTACTGCCCCTCCAACAGTACAGCGCCCCCTCAGTGCTGCCCCCCCGACAGTGCGGTGCTCCCTCAGTACTGCCCCTCTGACAGTGTAGTGCTTCCTCAGTACTGCCCCTCCGACAATGCGGTGCTCCCTCAGTACTGCCCCTCTGACAGTGCAGCGCTCCCTCAGTACTGCCCCTCCGACAGTGCAGCACTCCCTCAGTACTGCCCCTCTGACAGTGCAGCGCTCCCTCAGTACTGCCCCTCCGACAGTGTAGCACTCCCTCAGTACTGCCCCTCTGACAGTGCAGCGCTCCCTCAGTACTGCCCCTCCGACAGTGCTGTGCTCCCTCAGTACTGTCCCTCCGACAGTGCGGCGCTCCCTCAGTACTGTCCCTCCGACAGTGCTGTGCTCCCTCAGTACTGTCCCTCCGACAGTGCTGCGCTCCCTCAGTACTGCCCCTCCGACAGTGCGGCGCTCCCTCAGTACTGCACTGGGATTGTCAGCCTTGATTTTGTGCTCAAGTCTCTGGAATGCTGCGCATTATTAGTGTTATTAACCCTGATATCTCGGATGCTTAGAGCTGTTTTTTAAAATAAACACGTCAGCAGAGAGCTGCTGGTTAGTGAGTGATGGGCCCACACACAGCGCGACAGAGCTGCGATGTGATGGAGAAGCACCAAGGGGCCACAGTCTTGCTACAAACTCTCAGCAGGAGCGGGGATGCTGCAATCTGACAATAATCATTTATTAAACACTAATATAAGGGATGATATTCCCTGAGCTTGCATGTCGGCTGCAAATTAGAATTTGCTTGAATATGTCTCTGTAGCAATATAGAAAATAATTACATTTCTCAGTAATGGAGGAGGCCGCATATTAGAATTTGCTAGAATTCATCTCACTGGAGCTGAGACTCTTATTGTGCTTGTTCTTAATAGACACATATTACAGGCGCTGAGGCGTCACTCAGGTACGGCTTGTGTTTTCGTTAACATTCAATGAATATTTATCAAAGTAATTGGAGGATTAGCACTCTGGAAGCTTCTTGTTTAATTGCGGGGGACGGGGAGGACGACACAGTTTCAGGCTGGGTCACATCGCACTTTATTTGTTGTCTGACAAGACTGACCTGAATTGAAAGGAATTTTGCTGCAAACTGTTGGGTAAACTGAAGCCCCTCAAACAGCAGCACCGTCACCAACTCCCACCATCCAGATCCGTCTCTTCCCACAAACCCAGCAACGCCGCAAATCCCCAAACCCATGGCCCAGAATTTCCTCAGAATGCCTGTGGCCTCCAGAGGGAGTTAGGCGCTGGTTTCCTGGATCTGCCTATTTGCATTCCTATTGGTGCAGGAATCGGTGTAAGACCGGTGTAAGCAGCTAAAGTACCTGGAGGCCCCTGTGGAGCGTTTAGAAAGTCAGTCCAGCCTGCACTCTTCAGCAGCAGACTGGGCAACAAGCAGGTGAGCGACCAAGAGTGCTTAACTCTCCCACTTCACTCTCTGATAACGTCACCGCATGTCTTAGCATTATTTTGATTGTACTTGCACAGTACTATAAATGTTTGAGCACCATCTGTGCGCAGAGGGCAGCAGGGCAGGGCACCAAGCCAGAGGAGAACGCACAGCCTCACTGATTCACACCTCCCAGCCCCCTGGAGGAGGCTGAAGGCAGGACAAAGACTCCTGGTTGTGGGGGGGCGGGGGGTGGGGGCAACCAAGTCCCAAAGAAGAATCACTCTGTCGTCAGTCTGACTCTGTGAGCAACAGTCGGATTCAACTGCAGCTGTCTGGGCAGAATGACAAGAAAGTAGCTTCAAAAATAGTTTGTCACCCGTGGGAATCTGTGTCAGGAACTCTTCCCTTCCACCTCGATTGGCTGATCCCGACAGCTGCTGAGTAACTTTCCCTGGGTGCAGCAATAGTCTAAATCCAGGAAACTCGGAGCAGCTCTGCAGTGACGTGGGCCACGGGGAATCAATGGACGGGTCGCTGGAGGAAATTCACCCGGTCTAAATCACCATCAGGAAATTCACCCGGTCTAAATCACCATCAGGAAATTCACCCGGTCTAAATCACCATCAGGAAATTCACCCGGTCTAAATCACCATCAGGAAATTCACCCGGTCTAAATCACCATCAGGAAATTCACCCGGTCTAAATCACCATCAGGAAATTCACCCAGTCTAAATCACCATCAGGAAATTCACCCGGTCTAAATCACCATCAGGAAATTCACCCGGTCTAAATCACCGTCAGGAAATTCACCCGGTCTAAATCACCATCAGGAAATTCACCCAGTCTAAATCACCGTCAGGAAATTCACCCGGTCTAAATCACCATCAGGAAATTCACCCGGTCTAAATCACCATCAGGAAATTCACCCGGTCTAAATCACCGTCAGGAAATTCACCCGGTCTAAATCACCGTCAGGAAATTCACCCGGTCTAAATCACCATCAGGAAATTAGGAACTATGTAAATATATAAATAAATATCGCGCCTTTCATGACCTAAATCACGAACTTCATAAACCAAAAACTTCATAAATGAGAAAATTATAAATCAAAAATACCTTAAAGCCATGAACTATATAAATCACAAACATTATAAATCACCAGCTTCATAAATCACCAGCTTCATAAATCAAGTATTTTATAAATCAACAACTTTAGAAATCATCAATTTGAAAAAACAAGAACGATATCAATCATCAATTTTATAAATCACGAGCTTTCAAATCAGAAATAGTGAAATACAGAAACTTTGTAAATGAGGAGTTTTATGAATCTTAAACTGTATAATTCAGACCGATTTAAGAGTGAAAACTAAGTAGAGACTCAGATAATGCATGTTGGGATATCTCAGTACCCTGGTGAACTCGTTCCAAGATCACGATGTGTGATATAGCTGGAATATAAAGAAATAGAGAGTAATGCTCCCTCTACACTGCCCCATCAAACACTCCCAGGGCAGGTACAGCACGGGGTTAGATACAGAGTAAAGCTCCCTCTACACTGTCCCATCAAACACTCCCAGGGCAGGTACAGCACGGGTTAGATACAGAGTAAAGCTCCCTCTACACTGTCCCATCAAACACTCCCAGGGCAGGTACAGCACGGGTTAGATACAGAGTAAAGCTCCCTCTACACTGTCCCATCAAACACTCCCAGGGCAGGTACAGCAGGGGTTAGATACAGAGTAAAGCTCCCTCTACACTGTCCCATCAAACACTCCCAGGGCAGGTACAGCAGGGGTTAGATACAGAGTAAAGCTCACTCTACACTGTCCCAACAATTATATTTTCTAAGTGAACTTTCTATTCCCCGCACCAGCCATATTTAAGGTTTATTTCGTGAAGTAGCCCATCCAGGGCCCTGGATTGTGTTTTACACTTGTACCGATTAGTAGCAGCTTTCAAGCTGCTCTAAATTGATCTCTATCAAGTTTCTTAGTGGGGGGGGATGGGCGGAGAGGAGAGAGGAGAAGAGGGAAGAGCAGATTCGGGTCTACAGGATCAGCGAATCTACCCTCTGTGTGGCGAAGGTGGGGTCGATCTTGACTGTGCGACAGTGTAAAATGGGTGATTGCGAGTTGGCCACCTGTTTTACTTCAGTCAGGTGTTCCTGATTCTGTTGCACACAGTGACGCAGAGTAATACAATCGCCAACCCCCAACACACACACCTTCCCAAGGGACTGCACCGTGACCTGCTGGGGAGTCTGGTGGGCTCCTACGACCCTAAGAGCTGTGCCCAGCAGGAGTCTAACTCCTGGTCGGGTCACTCGAGCCAGAGAGGCGGAAAGGTAGGAGCCGGACTAAAGGTAGAGCCGCCTCCTGGTAGGGGCTGTGAATCAGGATAACGACCTGGCCATGGAAAAATGCCTCTCGTTACAGAAACAACCAGAGACTGGCAAATATAATACTCGCCTGGAGAACGGCCATCTGACGGATCTGAACATAAAAAGAAAGAAAGACTCGCATTTCTCCAGCGCCTTTCACCACCACCGGACGTCCCAAAGCACTTCACAGCCAGTGAAGTACGCTCAAAGTGTAGTCACTGTTATAATATGGGAAACGCGGCAGCCAATTTGTGCACAGCAAGATCCCACACACAGCAATGTGATAATGACCAGATAATCTGTTTTAGTGATTGAGGGATAAATATTGGCCTCAGGCCACCAAGGATAACTCCCCCGCTCTTCTTCGAAATAAAAAACTTAAGAACATAAGAAATAGGAGCAGGAGTCGGCCATACGGCCCCTCGAGCCTGCTCCGCCATTCAATAAGATCATGGCTGATCATCGACCTCAACTCCACTTTCCCGCCGGATCTCCATTTCCCTTGATTCCTCTAGAGTCCAAAAATCTATCGATCTCAGCCTTGAATATACTCAAAGACTCAGCATTCACAGCCCTCTGGGGCAGAGAATTCCAAAGATTCACAACCCTCAGTGAAGAAATTTCTCCTCATCTCGGTCTTAAAAGGCCAGCCCCTTATCCTGAGACGATGATACTCCAACCGGAGTCCAATATCCTGCTCTGGACAGACAGACAGTGGAAGATTTGTGTTGGCCCATGGGCTACTGGACAGCAGAATTTATCTTTAGAATTGCACAAGAGACTCTAACTCATTAACTAACAACACACAGCACTATCCCGAACATTAAATAATTCTGGGCAAACTCCCCCATTGGGACATTGATGCCAGCACTTGATCAGAGAGAGAGATGTCCACTCCAGGTCTGGACACATGGACATCCCCATTCAGCAAAAAGTACTTGAGGGGCAAACCCTGAACAACGGACGGATTCTAGAGAGCATGGCAGCTGCAACGTTTCAGCATCGAGGCGGAATCTGGAGATGTCAGAATCCCAGAATATCAGGGCTGGGCCGTTCCACGGGGCACAGGGGTGGGGGGTTGGCGGGGAGGGGGAGCAAATTATTCTGCAGTTCGAAAGACAAACTGCTGGGAGCTGTTGAGGCCTCAGCCCGAATTCTAACAAGGCCACAGTTTTGTTTATTAGTTTCCAGAACAGTCATTTATCTTCAAGAGCAGAATTTATCTTTGGAATTGCTCAGAAGAAACCAGCACCGAACCGGCTGAGAGCAAGAAAGGTGTTTCAGATTCTGAGTAATGAATGAATTAATTCCGGTCCTTGCACTAATTAATTGCTCTCTGATTCAACAGTTCTCTATCCCTTTCTTATCTCTCTCATTGCCATTTTTCCAGGTGTCTCCTGTTTTATAAGCTGGTTATATTGATGCTCTAAGTGGCAGTGTTTGTTCCCTTTAGGCAGTACCAGTAGTGCCCATAAGAAAGAAAGACTTGTATTTCTACAGCGCCTTTCACGACCACCGGACGTCCCAAAGCGTTTTACAGCCAATGAAATACTTTTGAAGTGTAGTCACTGTTGTAATGTAGGAAACGCGGCAGCCAATTTGCGCACAGCAAGCTCCCACACACAGCAATGTGATAATGACCAGATAATCTGTTTTTTGTTATGTTGATTGAAGGATAAATATTGGCCCCAGGACACCAGGAATAACTTCCCTGCTCTTCTTCAAAATAGTGCCTTGGGATCTTTTACGTCCACCTGAGAGAGCAGACGGGGCCTCGGTTTAACGTCTCATCTGAAAGCACTGCACTGGAGTGTTAGCCTGGATTTCTGTGCTACAAGTCTCTGGAGCAGGACTTGAACCCACAACCTTCTGACTCAGAGGCAAGAGTGCTACCCACTGAGCCACGGCTGGCCAATGCAATTAGTCAGACTCTGAACATGTATGGTCCATGGGGTCTGCAGTGATAGAAGGATGGGTCACGAGGGCCCGAGAGTCCCTTATTGCAGGGAAAACGGCCCTAAGATTGCAGTGTGTGCCTGCACTCCTGTACTGGAATATTATGGAGCTAATCTCGCTAGATTCGGCCAACTCGCCTCATTTACATCATCGTAATACGCCCCTGTGCACTTGCCATATGCACGGGGAGGGTTATGGCAGGAGGTGGGCAGAGAATGTGGAGTGCAGCAACTCATTTCTTTGGATACTGACTTTGGTTAAGATGTCTATGCGTCCAGGGCTAAGTGTCAGAACTGTTCCGCTCAACCAGGAGCCTTCAATGCTCTGTTGGAGGAGGTGTGGCGGAGGAAGTTCTCCAATCTGAGGCAATGCATCTATATGGGTGGAGCTAAGAAATAGCGAGGGGCGAAAAACATTAATAGGAGTGGTATATAGGCCTCCAAATAGTAAAATAGAGGTTGGGGAGGGCATCACGAGGGAAATTAGAGAAGCGTGCAATAAGAGCACAGCTGTCATCATAGGTGACTTTAACTTACATATAGATTGGAATAGCCTAATCAGTAAAAATAATGAGGAGGAGGAATTCCTTGAGTGTTTAAGGGATGGTTATCTGGATCAATATGTCGAGGAACCAACTCGGGAACAGGCTATATTGGACTGGGTACTGTGCAATGAGAAGGGACTAATTAGTAATCTTGTTGTACGGGGACCCTTGGGTCAGAGCGATCATAACATGATCGATTTCTCACTCGAAATGGAGAGCGAAGAAATTGACTCAGATACTAAGGTCCTGAATTTAAACAAGGGGAATTATGATGCCATTAGACGGGAACTGAGTAGGTCTGATTGGACAACGTTCATGGGAGGACTGGAGGTAGATAAACAATGGCAAGCATTTAAAGATAGAATGACAAAATTGCAAAAATTGTTTATACCAATCTGGCATAAAAGGAAATCTAAAAAGGTGACTCAACTGTGGATAACAGGGGAAATTAGAGACAGCATAAAATCCAAAGATAGGGCGTATAAAATAGCCAAAAAAAGCGCCAGAGCGGAAGATTGGGAACAGTTTAAGATAGAGCAAAGGAGGACAAAGGGCTTAATCAAGAGGGGCAAAATAGCTTACGAAAGCAAGCTGGCGGAAAATATAAAAACTAACTCCAAAAGCTTTTATAAGTATATCAAGAGGAAAAGACTGGTGAAAACCAAAGTTGGCCCATTGCAGTCAGATACGGGGGAATATATAACGGGAAATAAGGAAATGGCAGACCAACTAAATGCATACTTTGGGTCAGTCTTTACGAAGGAAGACACAAAAAACCTCCCTGGGATATCGGGAAAAATAGGGACATTTGCAAAGGAGGAACTGACGCAAATCAATATCTCTAAGGATATGGTGTTAAGGAAGCTAAAGGGATTGAAGGCGGACAAATCCCCAGGGCCTGATAACATGCATCCTAGGGTGCTGAAGGAGGTGGCCCTAGAGATAGCGGATGCACTAAGTATGATTTTTCAGAATTCATTAGACTCGGGAACAGTGCCCATGGATTGGAGGGTAGCTAACGTTACCCCACTATTCAAAAAGGGGGGTAGGGAAAAAGCAGGTAATTACAGACCTGTAAGCCTTACATCAGTTGTGGGCAAAATGCTGGAGTCCATCATTAAGGATGAAATAGCGGAGCACTTAGCAAATGGGGACAGGATAGGACAGAGTCAACATGGATTTACAAAGGGTAAATCGTGCTTGACTAATCTATTGGAATTTTTTGAGGGAGTAACTGGTAAAATAGATGGGGGAGAGCCAGTAGATGTGGTGTACCTGGACTTCCAAAAGGCCTTCGATAAGGTCCCACATAAAAGATTAGCAGGGAAAATTGAAGCTCATGGGATAAAGGGGAAAGTATTGACGTGGATAGAGAACTGGCTGTCAGATAGAAAACAGAGAGTTGGAATAAACGGCTCATTTTCTGAATGGCAGGCAGTAACAAGTGGGGTACCACAGGGATCTGTCCTGGGTCCCCAGCTGTTCACAATTTACATTAATGACCTGGATCAGGGAGTCGGATGCAGCATTTCCAAATTTGCAGACGACACTAAACTAGGAGGGGGGGTGGGCTCAGAGGAGGAGACCAGGAAGCTCCAGAGCGATTTGGACAGACTGGGTGATTGGGCGGATAAATGGCAGATGCACTATAATGTGGACAAGTGCGAAGTTATCCACCTTGGGTGCAGGAACGGGAGGGCAAATTATTATTTAAATGGCAATAAATTGGGAGAGGGGGAAGTACAGAGAGACCTGGGTGTTCTTGTACACCAGTCACTGAAGGCGAGCATGCAGGTGCAACAGGCGGTCAAGAAGGCAAACGGTATGCTGGCCTTCATAGCAAAAGGGTTGGAATACAGGAACAGGGATACCTTGCTGCAGCTGTACAGGGCACTGGTGAGACCACACCTCGAGTACTGTGTACAGTTTTGGTCGCCTCATCTGAGGAAAGATGTTCTTGCCATGGAGGGGGTGCAGCGGCGATTCACCAGGCTGATACCAGGAATGGCGGGATTGACCTATGAGGAGAGACTATGTAGTTTAGGGATGTACACACTGGAGTTTAGAAGATTGAGAGGGGATCTCATAGAAGTGTATAAAATTCTGACAGGTCTAGACAGACTAGATGCAGAAGGAATGTTTCCCTTGGCGGGTGAGAACAGAACTAGAGGACATCATTTAAGGATAAGGGCTAAACCATTTAGGACAGAAATGAGGGGGAATTTCTTCACTCAGAGGGTGGTGAACCTGTGGAACTCATTGCCACAGAGGGCAGTGTACGCCAGCTCATTAAATATATTTAAGAGGGAATTAGATATATTTCTACAGGCAAAAGGGGTTAAGGGTTACGGAGAGAAGGCGGGGACGGGATACTGAATTGGAGGATCAGCCATGATCTCATTAAATGGCGGAGCAGGCTCGAAGGGCCGGATGGCCTACTCCTGCTCCTATCTTCTATGTATCTATGTATCTGTGTAGGTAGAGAAGAGGGTAAATGTAGTCGTCCACCTCCCAAGGTCCTGGGAGCAGATGAGGAAGTCGTTACCCGGCCAAGGTACAGTTGACTAAAGTGTACTAACTCAAAGTAAATGAATGCTTGTATTGTGCAGGCACCAAGAGCTGATACCACAGCCTGGCCCACATCAATAGTGTGGGCATACCCGCATCCTCAGTGATACATCGCACCAGTCCTCCCCGACAGCTCTTTTTGTTAAATTTACCCACAGTTGCCCTGGTAACAAGGTTCCCCGTCACCGGCCTGAGCTTGGAAAATCGGCCCCTTTGTTAAAAAGAATCTTGCCGGAGACGGATCTTCGATCTCAGGGATCAAAACCAGATGAAAGTCACCTCTGTGTGCTGGCTGAAAGAGTCTTTTGTAAGACGAGTTTGGTCAGGCTTGATGACCCCTGGTTCTAGAGTCCCTTGGCTGGAGAGTCTAGAACCAGGGGTCACAGTCTCAGAACCAGGGGTCACAGTCTCAGAACCAGGGGTCACAGTCTCAGAACCAGGGGTCACAGTCTCAGAACCAGGGGTCACAGTCTCAGAACCAGGGGTCACAGTCTCAGAATAAGGGGTCACAGTCTCAGAACCAGGGGTCACAGTCTCAGAACCAGGGGTCACAGTCTCAGAACCAGGGGTCACAGTCTCAGAATAAGGGGTCGGCCATTTAGGACTGAGATGAGGAGGAGTTTCTTCACTCAGAGGGTGGTGAATCTTTGGAATTCTCCACCCCAGAGGGCTGTGGAGGCTCAGTCGTTGAGTATATTCAAGACAGAGATCGATAGATTTTTGGATATTAAGGGAATCGAGGGATATGGGGATAGTGCGGGAAAGTGGAGTTGAGGTAGAAGATCAGTTGTGATCGTATTGAATGGCGGAGCAGGCTCGAGGGGCCGAATGGCCGACTCCTGCTCCTATTTCTTATGACTCACAGAGGTCACGGGATGACAGGTGTAGGAAATAGAAAAATGTCAGACTGGTGTGGTGGGGGTGAGGTACGTTGCTGAGGCAGAATAGATAGTCTTTGTTTAAAGGACAGTGAGTGGGGCTTCTCTCTCAGCAGGGCCTCATGAGACGAAAATGTGAACTGCAGACAGAGTGATAACACTATTTGTGGGAGCTTGCTGTGCGCATACTGGCTGCTGCGTTTCCCTACACTACAACAGTGACTACACTCCAAAAAGTACTTCATTGGCTGTAAAGCGCTTTTGGGACGTCCTGAGGTTGTGAAAGGCGCTGGAGAAATGCAAGTCTGTCTTTAGTCCCAATATTCCGACCAGTTCCAGCGAGACTCTGGTCCGGCTGAACGTTCCTTTCCATCAATCTAATCGTGCTTGCTGCTGACACTGGAGTTATGCTCAAACGTTCCTGGCCTTGGCGAGCATAAAATGTACCAAAAGAAAATCATCTTCAAGTGAAAAATAAATTTTAATCAGCCTGAAAAGGACGAGACTCAGAGCTCCAGGGTAAACTGCAGGCACACCAAACAACAAGAGGAATGAGAAATGGAAGGTGCACGCTGCACATGAGTCAACTCTTTGAAGATGAGAACTTCTGATTAAATTATCATCATCCTTTTCACCCAGAGGTTAGCAGAAGTAGTTTAAATCTGTCAGAAGAGTAGAAGGTGAGGGAGAAGACAGCAGCGAGCTCTCTGCTGATCTAAGGAATTTGGAAACTGATATTAACAAAAGCAGCCTGTTTGGCAAAAATATACTGGTCTGTGAGCTTTGCCTGGCATCAGATCGAAAATTCTCCAAGATATCAATAGGACTTTGAAATGAGAGACTACAGACAGAGAACAAAGACTATTGCACACCTCCCCAACTGCAGGGTGAATGAAACATGATATTCCCTTTCATTTTAAAACAAGTTCTGGCACCTGCTTCTTTTAATTAATTCTCGGGATGTGGGCGTCGCTGGCAAGGCCGGCATTTATTGCCCGTCCCCAGTCTCCCAGTGTTTGATATGATTGAGTGTCTTGCTAGGCCATTTCAGAGGGCAGTTAAGAGTCAACCATGTAGGTGCGGGGACTGGAGTCACGTTTTGGCCTAGACTGGGTAAGGACGATGGGTTTCCTTCCCTAAAGGACATCAGTGAAATGTGAGGTTATCCACTTTGGAAGGAAGAATGAAAAAGCAAATTATTATTTAAATGGAGTGAGGCTACGGTACAGAGGGATCTGGGGGTCCTTGTACATGAAACACAAAAAGTTAGCATGCAGGTACAGCAAGTAATTAGGAAGGCAAATGGAATGTTGGCCTTTATTGCAGGGGGGATGGAGTATAACAGTAGGGAAGTTTTGATGCAACTTTACAGGGCGCTGGTGAGACCGCACCTGGAGTACTGCGTACAGTTTTGATCTCCATATTTAAGGAAGGATATACTAGCATTGGAGGCAGTTCAGAGAAGGTTCACGAGGTTGATTCCTGGGATGAAGGGGTTGACGTATGACGAAAGGTTGAGCAGGTTGGGCCTATACTCATTGGAGTTTAGAAGAATGGGAGGTGATCTTATTGAAACATATAAGATTCTGAGGGGGAGCGACAGGGTAGATGCAGAGAGGATGTTTCCCCTCGTGGGGGAATCTAGAACTAGGGGGCATAGTTTCAGAATAAGGGGTCGCCCATTTAAGACGGAGATGAGGAGGAATTTCTTCTCTCAGAGGGTCGTGAATCTTTGGAATTCTCTACCCCAGAGAGCTGTGGAGGCGGAGTCACTGAATATATTCAAGGCGGAGATTGACAGACATTTGAACTACAAGGGAGTCGAGGGATATGGAGAGAGAGCGGGAAAGTGGTGTTGAGGCCAAGATCGGATCAGCCATGATCTTATTGAATGGCGGAGCAGGCTCGAGGGGCCGATTGGCCGACTCCTGCTCCTGTTTCTTATGTTCTTATGTTCTTAACCAGTTGGGTTTTTATGACAATCCGACAGCTTCACGGTCACTTTTACTGAGACCAGCTTTTTATTTCCAGATTTTTTCAAAAACTGAATTGAAATTGGGGAGACTTCCTGCACACTTCACTGCACTTCCCACGGCAGAATTGGAATTTTCCTGCCAAGGAGTTAAAGTCAAGGTAAAATAGGCTTCAACTGTCCATTCTGGTAAAGTCCTCACTTCCCTCAGTCTTGCCCCCATCCTACAATCTATAGACTCTTAAACACAAGTTTGCTACTTTTCACCTCCATTACTCTTCCAAGCTTAGACTGTCCTTCACCCCGAGCCTCAGCATTTACTTGGGTTTCTAGACAATAACAAACAGAAGACTGAGGGGAGACACGATACAGCTCGGCCAGTAACGGAAAGGATCGGTGAGGTGGAAATACACAAGCAATTTAACTTGGACAGTGAGTACAGACTAAAGAACACCAGCACAACTTTCACAATCCCCGAGCAGTGTGGAAAAGCTCCCCCTTGCATAGGATAGTGATGTGGAACAGAGTCAGAGAGAAAGGAATTGATTCAGGGTCGCCTGAACCTTTAAGAAGCCAGATTGATATATTTTGAGAAGGATTGAGAGGGATTGTGGGTCAGAGATCCAAGCCCCGCTGTACAGGGTCAGGGGAGATCACCTACACTACTGTTCTCCTGCACAACTAGAGGGGCAGCTCGGGGACCTGCCAGAACAGGGAGAGGGGAATAGTTTCAAAGGACGCCCGCAGCACCTGCCCTAGATGCCGGGAACAGTAGTGTCGTGGTTATATTACTGGGCTAGTATTCCAGAGGCCTGGACTAGTGATCAAATCCCACCACGGCAGCTGGGGAAATGAAATTCAGTTCATTAAATAAGTCTGTAATGGTGACCATGAAACTACCAGATTGTCATAAAAACCCATCTGGTTCACTAATGTCCCTTTAGGGAAGGAAATCTGCCGTCCTTACCCGGTCTGGCCTATATGTGACTCCAGACACACGGCAATGTGGTTGACTCTTAACTATCCTGAAATGGCCTAGCAAGCCACTCAGTTGTTCCAGAGCAATTAGGGATGGGCAATAAATGTAGGCCTTGCCAGTGACGCCCACATCCTGTGAACAAATAATTAAAAAAAAACCCTACGGCCCAACTCCAGTAACATCCATGCAATGAAAATTGGGCAGATCAGATAATCCACTTGGTCAGGTCACCGCCCAGGAGAAGAATCGTGGAAAGCCCGGGAAAAATTACAGCAAAGACAACTATTTACCCTGTAGTGTGTTAGAGATGATTAACACTCATTATAATTAAATTAATACGCACTCAGATAATGAAGCAGTCCATGCCCGCATGCAACAAGACCTGGACGACGTTTAGGCTTGGGCTGATAAGTGGCAGGTAACATTCACGCCACACAAGTGCCAGGTAATGACTATCTCCAACAAGCGAGAGTCTAACCGCCGCCCCTTGACATTCAACGGCATTACCATCACCGAATCCCCCACCATCAACATCCTGGGGGTCACCATTGACCAGAAACTTAACTGGACCAGCCACATAAATACTGTGTCAACAAGAGCAGGTCAGAGGCTGGGTATTCTGCGGCGAGTGTCTCACCTCCTGACTCCCCAAAACCTTTCCACCATCTACAAGGCACAAGTAAGGAGTGCGATGGAATACTCTCCACTTGCCTGGATGAGTGCAGCTCCAACAACACTCAAGAAGCTCGACACCATCCAGGACAAAGCAGCCCGCTTGATTGGCACCCCATCCACCACCTTAAACATTCACTCCCTCCACCACCGGCGCACCGTGGCTGCAGTGTGTACCATCTACAAGATGCACTGCAGCAACTCGCCAAGGCTTCTTCGGCAGCACCTCCCAAACCCGCGATCTCTACCACCTAGAAGGACAAGGACAGCAGGTGCATGGGAACACCATCACCTCCAAGTTCCCCTCCAAGTCACACACCATCCTGATATTGGAAGTATATCGCCGTTCCTTCATCGTCGCTGGGTCAAAATCCTGGAACTCCCTCCCTAACAGCACTGTGGGAGTACCTTCACCACACGGACTGCAGCGGTTCAAGAAGACAGCTCTCCACCACCTTCTCAAAGGCAACTAAGGATGGGCAATAAATGCTGGCCTTGCCAGCGACGCCCACATCCCATGAATGAATAAAAAAAATCTAATAGTGAAACACTGAACCTTCATTGATCAGCTATTGATATGGACCATGTTTGGTTGATTGGCAGGTCCGAAAGTAAACAAGGTCCCAATTTTTTTCCTCTGGGTTTTTTGGTGAATGTCAATGCTTGTTTAAGAGGAACATTGTTGGAAGGAAGGAATGGAACATCTTTCTCTTTTTAGTTCTCACGGTCTGCGTCAAGATCTCCCAGTTCAATGCCAGATGTAAAGTTAGTGTAAAGCCCCTGTATTCTCCCCCAGCTGTGGAGGAAGAATGCTCGGGCAGTTGTGTATAATGACAGGAGCACAGGAACTGGGGGAGGCCATTCGGCCCCTCGTGCCGGCTCCGCCATTAATCAGATCATGGCTGATCAGCCCCTCAGCTCCACTCACCCTCCTGCTCCATATCGCTTGATACCCTGACCCAACAACAATAATAATGGGGGTGGTGTCAATGTGCTCATTAAGATCTCCTCTGAACAGATTTCTATCAAACTCCTCAGTATGTTGAAAAGTACACATCTACCATTCACACGAAATACTCACCAGAGCAAGTCTCCACAAAGGCTGTTCCCACTAGTTGATGGTACAAGGACTAGGGGACACAGATTTAAGGTTTTGGGCAAGAGATACAGGGGGGATGTGAGGGGAAACTTTTTTATGCAGCGAGTGGTGAGGACCTGGAACTCGCTGTCGACGGAAGTGGTGGAAGCGGAGACACTCAATGTTTTCAAGGGGAGACTGGATAGGCACTGGAGGGAAATAAACTTGCAGGGCTACGGGGATAGAGCGGGAGAATGGGACTGACTGGATTGCTCTACAGAGAGCCGGCACGGACTCGATGGGCCGAATGGCCTCCTTCTGTGCCGTTATGACTCTATCACTCTAAATGTACTTACACTGTTGCAATGTAGTAGGCATACGCCCTGAACCCAACCACAGAACCATGTGAGCCAACACAGGCCATTGAAACTACGAAGGGCCAAGTGGAGAAACTGTGAGCTAAGCCAAACTATGTCAGAGTGGAGACACTGAAGGCCAAACAAACCATTGGACTGCACAGGCCAGGGCTGGGGGGGTACCTAGGCTTCGCAGTGCTCCATTATAGAAAGAAAGAAAGACAGACTTGCATTTCTGTGGCGCCTGTCACGACCACCGGACGTCCCAAAGTGCTTTACAGCCAATGAAGTACTTTTTGAAGTGTAGTCACTGTTGTAATGTAGGAAATGCGGCAGCCAATTTGCGCACAGCAAGCTCCCACAAACAGCAGTGTGATAATGATAATCTGTTTTTAGTGATTGAGGGATAAATATTGGCCCAGGACACCGGGGATAACTCCCCTGCTCTTCTTCGAAATAGTGGCCCTGGGATCTTTTACGTCCACCTGAGAGAGCAGACGGGGCCTCGGTTTAACGTCTCATCCGAAAGACTGCACCTCCGACAGTGCGGCGCTCCCTCAGTACTGCCCGTCCGACAGTGCAGCGCTCCCTCAGTACTGCCCTTCCGACAGTGCAGTGCTCCCTCAGCACTGCCCCTCCGACAGTGCAGCACTCCCTCAGTACTGCCCCTCCGACAGTGCAGCACTGCCCCTCCGACAGTGCAGCACTCCCTCAGCACTGCCCATCCGACAGTGCAGCACTCCCTCAGCACTGCCCCTCCGACAGTGCAGCACTCCCTCAGCACTGCCCCTCCGACAGTGCAGCACTCCCTCAGTACCGCCCCTCCGACAGTGCAGCTCTCCCTCAGTACTGACCCTCCGACAGTGCAGCTCTCCCTCAGCACTGCCCCTCCGACAGTGCAGCGCTCCCTCAGTACTGACCCTCCGACAGTGCAGCTCTCCCTCAGCACTGCCCCTCCGACAGTGCAGCGCTCCCTCAGTACTGACCCTCCGACAGTGTGGCACTCCCTCAGTACTGCCCCTCCGACAATGCGGCGCTCCCTCAGTACTGCCCCTCCGACAGTGCAGCGCTCCCTCAGTACCGCCCCTCCAACAGTGCAGCACTCCCTCAGTACTGCCCCTCCGACAGTGCGGCACTCCCTCAGTACTGCCCCTCCGACAGTGCAGCGCTCCCTCAGCACTGCCCCTCCGACAGTGCAGCTCTCCCTCAGTACTGCCCCTCCGACAGTGCAGCGCTCCCTCAGCACTGCCCCTCCGACAGTGCAGCTCTCCCTCAGTACTGCCCCTCCGACAGTGCGGCTCTCCCTCAGCACTGCACTGGAGGGTCAGCCTGGATGTTGAGCTCAAGTCTCTGGAGTGGGATTTTGAACCCACAACCTTCTGATTCAGAGGTGAGAATGCTGCCCACTGAGTCACGGCTGACCCCTAGCTGGGGCTGTAGGACAAGGATTATGAAGTGGACTGAGCAACGACCTGGTCTAACTCCACAATAGAGGCCTTTCAGCAGAATTACTTTGAAGTGAGAGTTGTAGAATTCTATTAGACTAATTCTGAATGGAAGATCACCACTAAGGGTGATTGCATCTTTTGAAGTGCTCAAAGGGCAGGAGAATGACCAGCCAATTCACCTGATTCATGAGGACCTCACAAAAACCGTTGCAAGGTAAAACAAACACAATAATCTCAAAAAGGAGACTAACTGCTGAAATCACTGTCTTGTGCCTTGAAAGAAAATTAAGTAATTAATGTTCCTTACTAACCTAATTAACCACCTGTAGTCCCATTGCGAAGTTTTCCTCATTTTAAATAAAATACAAAGGCTTTGTTGTCAATGTAGTTTCTATCTAGTTGATAATTAATCTCAGCATTGTCACACTGACAACCAATTAGGGGGTGTTATGAGGCAGCAAAATGAGCCCAAATACCCAATGGACAAGCCCCCAAAAGTGACATTCCTCCCCTTTTGCTCCAATGCTGATCGTCTTTATTCCACACCAAGTGTTAATAGTTAAAGTGTATTTATTTATAAGACCTTTTCAAGATGAATATCCATGTAGAAATTTGCAGAGCTGTGAAGGTCTGTGTTTGCAAACGCTGTAAATGAAATGTAATTGCACTCTGGGATCAAGCACGCTCTCGTTGTTTAATGAGGGATCGCTCCCTGACGTGGAACAATAAACAAGTGCCTTATTCTCTCTTAATTGACAATTCCAAGGAAAATGAGTGTTTATCGTCGCTCAGTGTAAAGCTTTGCCTCATTATAGCGCTGAAGATTGTGAAGCGGAGCTTTACCCTACACAGGCAAGCGGATTTATAAACGAGGAGGCTGTCCAAGAGCCAAGTCTTACATTCAACATAAGAACATAAGACGTAGGAGCAGGAGTCGGCCATTCGGCCCCTCGAGCCTGCTCCGCCATTCAATAAGATCATGGCTGATCTGATCTTGGCCTCGACTCCACTTCCCTGCTCGCTCCCCTAACCCTCGACTCCTTCATCGTTCAAAACTCTGTCTATCTCCACCTTAAAATATATTCAATGACCCAGCCTCCACAGCTCTCTGGGGAAGAGAATCCCAAAGATTCACGGCCCTCTGAGAGAAGAAATTCCTCCTCATTTCCGATTTAAATGGGTGCCCCCTTATTCTGAAATTATGCCCCCTAGTTCTAGATTCCCCCACGAGGGGAAGCATCCTCTCTGCATCTACCTTGTCAAGCCCCCTCAGAATCTTATATGTTTCAATAAGATCCCCTCTCATTCTTCTAAACTCCAATGAGTATAGGCCCACCGAGTCTGGTGGATGTTCCACGACATCCAGATAACCTCAGCCTGCTTTGAATGTGCAGTCAACCATCACTGTGAGCCAAAGATGCCACAGGATCTCACCATTGTCTCTTCCCTCTGCTCTCTGCCACTTTTCATTCTTCCATAGAATTATTCCCATATCTATGTGCACCTTAGCTTGGCTCTCCATGTGCAGGTCTCCAGCAGGAGTCCATTCCATCATCTTCTGAGGGTACAAATCTTCAGCACACTTGCCTTTCCCCATGCTCTCTTCTCGTGGTACCACACACTGATCCTGCCTCTCCTCACTTCAGGCCATGGCTGCTGAGTCTCCCTCACCTGTGCACAAAAGGCCCTGAGCTTTCGTCACAGCTCCAGCTTCCAGTCCTATGCCAAAGTGTTCACTGGCCACTGGTCTCTACTTTAAAGTAGTATTGCGGATGAACTTTCCCCATATCGTTTACTACCTCGTAAACCTCTATAAGATTAGCTCGCTGATGCCCAAGGGAGTCATTGTCAACTTTGCCTGGGCTCTTATCAGGCGGGTCGATCGGTTGCCTTTTGCAGAACCCACCTGGATTTCATCCTATTGAACGAATATCGGGCGGGTTCTACAACGGGTGGGTGCCAGGTCGATACCCAGGCAGCAAAGTTGAAAATTACACCCGCCAAGTCTCTCCTGACACTGGGGATCAGTGCCTGCCACAGCATGGAAACGGCCCTTGTCAAAGTCACAAATGACATCCTATGTGACTGTGACCATGATAACCTTCCCCTCCTCATCCTGCTCCACCTTTCTGCTGTTTTGACACGGTTGACCACTCCATCCTCCTCCAACGCCTCTCCACCGTTGTCCAGCTGGGTGGGACTGCACTCGCCTGGTTCCATTCTTATCTATCTAATCGTAACCAGAGAATCACCTGCAACGGCTTCTCTTCCCGCTCCCGCACCGTTACCTCTGTTGCCCCCCAAGCATCTCTCCTTGGCCCCCTCCTATTTCTCATCTACATGCTGCCCCTCAGCGACATCATCTGAAAACACAACGTCACCCAGCTCTACCTCTCCACCACCTCTCTCGACCCCTCCACTGTCTCTGTCTCTGATTTGTCAGACTGCTTGTCCGACATCCAGTACTGGATGATCAGAAATTTCCTTCAACTGAACCAAACCGTTTGCAATCTTGTTGTCATATTTGAGCTTCCGACCACATATCCGTGGCATCACTAAGACCGCCTATTTCCACCTCCATAACATCGCCCGTCTCCGCCCTTGCCTCAGCTCATCCGCTGCTGAAACCCTCATCCATGCCTTTGTTACCTCTAGACTTGACTATTCCAACGCACTCCTGACTGGCCTCCCACATTCTACCCTACGTAAACTTGAGCTCATCCAAATCTCTGCTGCCGGTAATTCTGTTCACCCATCACCCTGTGCTCGCTGACCGACATCGGCTCCCGGTCTGGCAGCACCTCGATTTTAAAATTCTCATCCTTGTTTTCAAATCCCTCCATGGCCTCGCCCCTCCCTATCTCTGTAACCTCCTCCAGCCCCACAACCCCCCGAGATCTCTGCGCTCCTCCAATTCTGGCCTCTTGAGCATCCCTGATTAGAATCGCTCAACCATTGGCGGCCGTGCCTTCAGCTGCCTGGGCCCTAAGCTCTGGAATTCCCTCCATAAACCTCTCCACCTCTCTCTCGGTCTCTCCTCCTTTAAGACGCTCCTTAAAACCGACCTCTTTGACCAAGCTTTTGGTCACCTGCCCTAATATCTCCTTATGTGGCTCGGTGTCAAATTTTGTCGGATTATGCTCCTGTCAAGCGCCTCGGGACTATTTACTACATTAAAGGCGCTATATAAATGCAAGTTGTTGTTGATCAGACTTGTGGCTCTTCTGTGCACTGCTTCCAGTGCTTGAATGTTTTCCAACTGTCCTGCTCACCTTCTTTGGTGACTCAGACTTTCCGCTGTTACTACGCTCCCTCGCTTTCTCAGTGCCACAGTTGGGGGGCTCTGCTTGTATCAGTGAGGTGGCTGTTTAACTAATCAAACAGCATTCTGCCCGTTGCTTTAGAGATTGGCCACAAAATTGCCCATTACTTTGAGCGCACACAACACAGAAAAACCGCAGAGAGTGAAGTTCCGCTCTGCAGATGTGCTGAATAAGGGGGATAAATATTACCCGCCCGTCCCTTCCAATGCACTGTTGGTGCTCCGCTTTGAGATTAGCTCGCCCATCACTCTGCTGCTGAACTGGATCACAAACAGCCAGCATCTCCCATCCAGTTCAGAGCAGCAGTGTTCAGGGGCAACCACAGTCACGGGACATCTAGACTGGCAGGATTAAAGACAGAGCTTCGAGTGTGACGGCCCCCGAGACCCACCCTGTGCTGGCTCCAACTGAACGCTGTCTTTGACGAGTCCTGGACTGTGAGTGCTTTTATCATTTTGCTCAATGCTGAAGCTAAGTCCCATTTTATCTCTTATTGGACTAAAAATTTAATACAAGTTATTTACTATATATTATTGAAGGCTTGTTAAATAAAACATTGTTTCTTCACCACTTGTGCCTGGAGGCCCTTCCCTTCAGTGCCTTTAATCATTTACCATTTCTGCATCACAAAGAATGCAAAAGAAATAGGAATGTACTCGAGGGCAGGGACTGCTCACAAATCTTTACAGTTATATTGTGCACTGAATACTCCCACTGTACAACACACACCAGCAAGATCCCAGGGTTGTTCCCGGGCTTCTGCTGACTATGGTTACTGCTCCAATTCACCTGGGTCTAAAATCAACCAGGATTCAGGCTTCTCATCGCTATCCAACGCTGAAAGGTGCACTGGCCTGAAAGTTTGATTAGGAAATAGTTGGCTCAGTGCTCGAACTCTCCCCTCTGAGTCAGGAGGTTGTTCGCTCAAAGCCCACTCCCAAGAATTAAATATAGAATTGCAAGTTATTTATGTGTTGCTGTTGAGCCCATAATTCAGGCTGGAAACTCCCAGCGCCGGACTGAGGGAGACCCGCACTGTCGGAGGGGCAGGACTGAGGGAGCGCCGCACTATCGGAGGGGCAGGACTGAGGGAGCGCCGCACTATCGGAGGGGCAGGACTGAGGGAGCGCCGCACTATCGGAGGGTCAGTACTGAGGGAGGCCGCACTGTCGGAGGGTCAGTACTGAGGGAGCGCAGCACTGTCGGAGGGGCAGTACTGAGGGAGACCGCACTGTCGGAGGGGCAGTACTGAGGGAGGCCCGCACTGTCGGAGGGACAGTACTGAGGGAGCGCAGCACTGTCGGAGGGGCAGTACTGAGGGAGGCCGCACTGTCGGAGGGACAGTACTGAGGGAGCGCCGCACTGTCGGAGGGACAGTACTGAGGGAGACCCACACTGTCCAGGGGCAGTACTGA